>JBBPMC010000045.1:0-59779 GCA_038090115.1 Strobilomyces echinocephalus | reverse complement strand
CTCCGCCATAACCACCGTAAGATGGCCCACCTCCATAGCCGCCTCTACTATATCCCCCTCCCCCTCCCCCTCCTCCCCCTCCGCCCCCACCGTAAGCGCCGCTCGATTGACGGTAGTCCCGGTTGCCTCCACGACCTCTGCCACCACCACCACCACGGCCACGGCCTCGATAGCCCCCCCCAAAGGTCGTCTCTTGCACCACGCTTTCCAACCATGTGGGAATTTCCTGATTTGCTTCTCGGAGCAATTCCATCAGGTCCCTGACAATGTTCTTGTTACCACGGTTGAAGAATGCGGTAGAAACACCCGTGTTGCCTGCACGGCCAGTGCGACCAATGCGGTGCACATAATCGTCGATGTCAGAAGGCAGGTCGTAGTTGATAACGTGGGTAACATTGGGAATATCCAAACCACGCGCGGCAACAGCTGTAGCAACGAGAATAGGAGTTCGGCCGGTGCGGAAAGTCTGCAATGCCATTTCACGTTCACGTTGAGAGCGATCACCATGAATGGACGTGGCAGGAAGGTGATTGGCCATGAGGAAATCCGAGAGCATGTCAGCCATCCTCTTGGTCTCGACAAAAACCAGGGTTAAACCACCCGGAGGTTCGGATGCAAGAAGGTCAAGCAGGACAGAGCGCTTGTCGTGGTCTTCAACGTACTCGATCTTTTGCGTGATGTTTTCTGAGGTGGAGCCTACACGGCCCACAGAGAGGAAAATGTAGTCCTTGAGGAAGTCCCGGGCAAGCATCTGAATGTCACGTGGGAAGGTCGCACTAAACATCAGAGTTTGACGATCCTGGACGCCAGACATATCCTCGCCTTGCACAATGCGCCTGATCTGAGGTTCAAAACCCATATCCAGCATGCGATCAGCCTCATCGAGAACGAGATAGCGAATGTTCGCTAAGCTAATACGGCCACGCTCGATCAAGTCCACAAGACGTCCGGGTGTAGCGCTAAGAAGATCACAGCCGCGTTCGATTTGACGCAACTGTTGGTTGATATCGGCTCCCCCGTACACAACGGCAGGGCGGACCCAGGAACGATAGGCGAATTTACGGGCCTCCTCGTGAATCTGGCTGACCAACTCCCGCGTGGGGGCCAAGATCAAGGTCGTGGGATAGGCTTTACGTGTGCGTGAGTAAGCCACCTGGGGTGGTTCGACGGGTGGGGCGCGGGGACCTGAAGTGAAGGATGCTGATAGGATGGGAAAAAGGAAGCCTGCAGTTTTTCCTGAGCCCGTCTTCGGTTACATGTTAGCCGACATGCACATTTAAGCAGGAAGGGACTCACCTGAGCGCAAGCCATTAAATCTCTATTGGCAGCAACTATTGGAATGGAGTATTTTTGAACCGGAGTCGGCGTAGTGTAATGAGCGAGAGAGATGTTCTCCAGAAGAACAGGATCTAGTGGTGAATTCGTAAATGCAGTGACAGGCTCGGGTACTCCCGCGCCGGTGGCTTCGACGGGGATATCGTCGTATTTCTCGAAATTTATTCCAGTATGTTGCTTGGACGGGTCCGAAGGGTCTCCGAAAAGCTCTTTTTCAAGGCGCGTGTTGCGGGATCCGACGACATGAACACCGTTTCGCCAAACGCCAGCTCCAGGCGCCTCGCGAGGAGGGCCGTCCCCTCGGCTCTCTCTCGAGGTCCAGCCATTAGTGGAGGGGCGACCACCCCAATCATTCGAAACTGCGCTGCGGGGGGAGCCAAATGCACTACCCCCAAAGCCGCTAGGCTTGCGAGTTTCATTGTGTCCGCGCAGCGACTCACAGCCACTGCGAGGCGATGCGCGTGGGTCGTTCCAGCCGGTCCTAAATGAGCGCTTGTGAGCTACACAACCTACGAAAGGATTGGATGCGAACCCATTAGAGGTTGGAGAGGGGGAGGGGGAGGAAGCTGCGCGCTGCACGTTTCTCAAATGGGGTGGTACATAAGTCGATTTTGCCCCGTTGATTCCGAGAGAAGCTATGGAGGATTGAACGAGGGTCGAACTGCGGATGGGCAATGAAACTGACCAAACTGCGTCTCGATACTTGCGTTACCGTTTACAATTCCATTGGTCATATTAGAAGCGAACGAACTGCGAGTTCTTTTTGCGTGTGATGTGAGTGTATTGGCTGTCGCTGATGGTGGAAGAGGAAAGAAAGCCAGAACAACAAAATCAGCTCGAAAAAATGAGCTGGGAATTAATGACAAATCAATTACCTGTTTTGGAATATTATTTCACATCGACACGTACTTTCCTTAGTCATCCAACATGGCCCAACCGCAACTCCAGCAGCAGCAAGGCCCGGGCGGCCCCCCAAGCCAGCCAAACCCGATGCAGCGGCCGCCCCAGATGATACCCGCGCCCCAGCCAGACCCGGTCATGCAGGCACGCATCGACGCCGCCTTTCGTCCCGTCGACCTCGCCGTAGGCGGTCCGGGCAACGCGTTCGGGTTCTGCAATAACCACAAGGCCGAAAAGTGTGACGAGTGCAATATAGACTTCACCGCTCTCAACCGTATATCCAAAATTCTCGTCTCCAATCCCACTCTCCGCTGCCCACCCCCTCCGAACGTCGTCCAGCAGAAGCTTTCGCAAGCAGTCACGAACACGAAAGAGGAAGGAAATGTACGCACAGGTCCGGCATGGCTGACAGTATCACTCATGTCGTAGACAGAACCTTTACAAGCTCAATAAACGCAAGGAGGCACTCGCCAAGTACAATCTTGCGGCAAGCATCGCAGTGCAACGCCCGCCTTGGGAGAGCTCGGCGGTCTTTCGAGAGGAATTGTCTACCGTTGTCTCCAACAGATCGACGACCTTGCTAGAGCTTGGTGATTACCTCGGAGCGTTGGCTGATGCCGAGACTGTCATTGCCATTCGCCGTAACTGGCCAAAGGGTCATTTCAGAAAGGCAAAGGCACTCGTAGCGCTCGGACAGCTCGAGGAAGCCATCGAATCGATATCTCTTGGCTTGCAGTTCGAGCCAAATAATACTGTGAGCACTGTTCATAGTTGCCTGCCCGTTCCTCATCTTTGCATAGGAACTGAATGGTTACATGGCCGAACTTCAAAAGCTCGCCGAAACACGTGGCTCCACGACATCGGCATCTCAAGATCCAGCACCCGACGCCCATTCACCAGAGTAGATGGTCTCATACGTCTTGTATTCCCTGTCACTTGCCTTGTATACTGTCACCGACTGCAGATATCAAACTTGGCATTTTCTGGCGTTTGTTATCCCGGCTGGCGCAAAGACGTGCGTATAATACTGTGAGATGGTACTGCGGATCTCAGGCATTATGTCGATCCGTTATATCGCCCAAGTAAGTCGACTCTTGAGTGATTACCGCTGACACGAAATCAATGGTGCGGCAACTTGACCTCACCGGCATTGTGGCCAAGGACCCCGTGAGCAAGGTCAAGTGCTCTGGTGGACTCGACGAGCCTCGGACCACGGCCTCCAACGCTGTATTGGAAAATTGAATCAAATCAAACTTTATCGGAACAGTACGTCCCCCCAGTCTGCGGCTCTCGTGATTTGAATGACGATATAAAGGCGCCATTTTCCAGGCACCCCATCTGTCATTGATGCGATCGATTTACCAGAGCCTGGCTGAGAACAAGACCCGTTAGATCTAAATCATGCCTCGTTCCGTTTGTGTCCTGTGATATAGGCCCAGTCTGGGCGCTGTGTGCGGTTTCCACCGAATCTTGTCACACAAGTCTGCCGAGTCTCAGCGAGACTCCTATTGTCTTCGCAGTGGACAAAGACTACCCCTGAGTCGTCACACTCACGCCGAGGAAACGTGAGCGTGTTGCGCATGCCCATATCGATTCATCTTGTTTTATTCTAGATTCGAACAAACGTGCGACTCTGGAGATTCGGGGTTGTCCCTCCCACAAAGGCACCGAGCGCGCAGCTTCGCATCAAACCAGCGACGCTGCCGGACATGGGAATCATAACATGCCAGGCTTCATTGTTGGGGTGGATTTGGCCTTCTTTAATCCAAACGTTCTGCAGGCGGCGACTAATTCTGGAACCGTAGTTTGAAATGCGAGAGGCGAAAAAGGTATTAAAAAAGTGGGCAGAAGAGCCAGTGGAGTCATCGCCAGCTCCGACTCGTTTTCCAAGATTCGCTAAGTAAGAGAGCTTTGCAGTCCCCTCCTCGACCGCGCTGACGTGCTTCGTAGCGACCTCTTACTGAAACGGCAGACATGTGCACTACTAGCACTGTGAGGCATGCCGTCTCGTGCCGGCCGTCCGCTGAACTTCGTTTTGCAGGACGTCCTCGAGGGCGTGCCTCTTACTGACAAGCAGAGAGAAACGCCGGCAGGCAAGCCGGAGGCAAACATTGCCACTAGTGCTTCTGTGAGACGCCCCAGACCTGCCACCGCGCGACCGGTGGAGAACGGTCAGACGGTGAGGGGCGTGTAAACGCTTACATTGGACGTATGACGGAGGGGGGGCGTTCCACAGGGAAATAGATGTCCTCCTAGGGTGCGACTTGCAAATGATTTTCATGTATCCTTTTTTTTCTTCAGGGAAAAAGTTAAAAATAAAAAATAAGGCTTATCGACTTGACATGAGAATGACGCCTTGGCGCAAAAAAAGGGGAAGCCAAGACTCGATGGTGGCAGGAACTTTGCGCCATCTTCTGTAGGCCTGAGGTGTCGTGTTGCCGGTGACGGCATCCAAATCAACTTGATGCTAATCACAACGGGACATAGTACCTTTTAAGTCCCGATTGCTCTGTGTCGGACGGACGTTCCGGAAAGGCGATTTGGTTCATTATCTTGACAGACAGATTTCGTGATGAAGATATAGATAACGGAGAAATTGGCGGGGCCCTCACTGCATGTGACGGCGGCTGCGTCTGGTGACGCCTTGCATGGCGAGGAATCACGCGTTGTGTGCTCCTCGGCCTTTCAATCGATTTGGCATGCGGTCCACGGAAGGTATGTGATCTCAAAAGTCACATCAGTACGCAGTCTGTACGATCATGGCGTTCCTCTTCCTCGAGGGATCTACTGCAATCCCAATATATACCGGCACCGTTTCTGGTCTGTGCAACGCAGCTGCTTTGAATGCCGCGACCAAGCAGCGACCTAGCCGCCGCTCAAGTAATCGGACGGACGGCGTCTTCGAAGAGCTGCCCAGCTTAATGGGCTAACATGAACGTTTAAGTCGCGGCAACTTGTATTTGAAAGATAAGAACATGTGCGAGCTGCTTCAGGCCTAGCTCAGTGGCAGCTCCTTGATCGCTGGGAATATTCACCTGACAAGGTCGAGAACAAGGTGCCTGGTCACACACCGCAAACCGGATGACGAAACGACTGACTTCTGTAATTTCATCACATGTCGGCGACAGCAAGCGCTTCGTTGCAATTTGAAATACCACCATTGGCATTCATAGCTGACATAAATACCTTGGGAGCTGGGAGCTGAATCCAGATCATGAAAACTCATGAAAATAAACATCGACATTCTATGAACGTGGAAGATTGACGCGTCAAACCTACCATGTAGAATGGAATCAGACAGGGTTCGTGGAGAAAAGAAGACCCTTAAACTCAACCTGACCCACTTGCAGCTACCCCTGCGTGACCAACTAGTCAAAGTTAAGTTCTGCAATGAAGCACGACAGGTCCACTGCCTTCCCAACCTGGCACGGGAGTACGATTTGCCTCCTCCACTCGCAGGAAAAACTCTGATGATAAAAACCCCTCCTTGTTGCCCTCTGTGAGCACGACACCGTTGGCAGAAAGATAGAATTTGATTCCGGAATCGAGAGCTTTCTGAACATCCACGAAGATGAGTATTTCAGACGAGCTCCGCATACCTATGTTATTGCACGTAACAGTTGCTGGAAAAAGCGGCCAAGGGTGTCCTTACCGCTGATAACGCCACTACCCGGAACATTTTGCGCTAGATGAATATGGTTCCGTGCCATTGTTGACAAGCCGTGGGCGGCTAGCAGGGGGGAAGGTTTGCGACAAAAGGGAAACGCGGAAGCGAAGTACTCACCTATGAGCTGCCATGCTTGTCGTGTTGTGCCATGGACGGCCATGGGTATCTCAGACGCTGAGAGGATAGGCTGTAGATCGAGTTCAATGGTCTGGGACAATGCTTCAGGCGTGGAACTCTGGGACGAATGTGGATGCGATGACCTTCATTGAGTGACCTTGATTAGCGCGTATCCACCACCCATCTGCGCAACTAGATCCCGACGTCTGCGACTCCAATACAAGATGAAATCGTGACTTTTTGTCGCGTTTCACGATATCTTGTAGATGCGTGAACGTGACATCTCTGAACATGGAATCGGAAAGCTGACAGAGTAAGTATCGATTAGGATTGAGATCGCGCTGCGTTGCAGGCTCACCACGTCGGAAACTTTTGCATATCCATCCCGACGGATATTCAAACCGGCCTTTTCTGCACCATGGCGAAGTAACCATGAGAGGCTCTTTGAGATCCGTACTTCTCGGGAGTCCCCCGGACGCCCACGTCGTTTAGGAGTTGGCTTCAAGCTTTCTCGCTCTGTAGATTCTTGCGTCATCGTTGGGTGTTGGCCCGATAATTGTCTTCGCCTTACTACCCAGGCACGTCTGACCCCAATTAGACCGATAATGGCGTGTCGGAGTGGTAGACTGGTAGTCGGTGTGGGCAGGAGTCAACTTGTGTTTGCCAAATCGGCGACCAACGATGTCAGCAGTGCGTCTGAGACAGCCTCATAATGATTGCCATATCATTTGGATCCAGCCCGCTGTCACTCTGAAACACACATGAGCCTCCCACATCACTCGATATGGGCGGGATTCAAGAATTACATTTCGCACCGCGAGATTCGACGTTCACTGCCTTCGAGCCCGCCCTGGGTCCCTACGCCAGAAGAAGAACAGCGCACGTCGACGCACACCATGAAGCAAAGCTGGAGTCATTGGGCTGGTCAAAAAATCAGAAGACACCCCACGGACATCGCTACCGTCGACGAGGTCCACTTAATTCCTGGTTGGGCTACCAAGCGTCCACGAAGGCCCACGCCAGGCGAGCCTGAGAGCGAGTTATTTAGCTTCACCTCTGTCGTTGCGCTGACAGTTCATTCGACAGATACTTTCGACGTCGAGGTCTATGTCTCTGGGTTCGCGACGTCTCGCCGAATACCTGAAATCCTCACTCGCTCTCAACGCGCCTTCCTCAAACTCGCCAGAGGTACGCACTTTTAGCGTCCCAGCCTTGCGTGCGCCACACCTTGTTCATCGTCATGATAGGTTTTGCATCCGTGCCCAAACTGCAGCCTGTACTCCGCCCGTCAGATACCGAACTACAATTCGAATTCCCGGAATTACTCCATCTGCCATCCCGCCCCAGCGAAAATTCAGATGACTATGAGGTGGAGAGCCTCGAAGCCCACTTCCAAGACAGCGGGAACCACGAGGCGGACGACTTCCCCTTCACTTCCCAGCAGGTTGATCCTATACCCGCCGAATTGGCACGCTTGCATGAAAACATGAAGTCGCGACTAAAGCTATTCTGGGCGTCATCATTGCCCTCACGAAGGGTCCAACTCTCCATATTCCTGCAAACTCATGATCCTGGGCACAAAAAAAGTCCTGTCTTCACCCAAGAAATACTAACTGGTCAAGATGGACACTTTTCAGGCATATTTAAGATGGATTGGGCCAAGATCTGTGCACGTCTTATCAGCCCGCAAAATACATCCGAACAATCGCACGCCGAACTCGAGCTGTTGGTAGAAGCGCGGATCATTAACACGGAATCTACTCCAGAGCTCCACGCGACGCCCACGGCTGCCATCAATATACCCATAACTCACTCGAGCTTACGCGTTATATCCGACATTGATGATACGGTGAAAGTTTCGAAGGTCACCGACGGTGCACGTGCAATTTTCAACCAAGTGTTTGTCAAAGATCTAGAGGATACCGTGATTCCTGAGATGGGGGAGTGGTATGAGGCAATGTGGAAGTGCGGGGTCAGCTTTCACTATGTGGTTCGTCTACAACAGGCCAATGCTTTTCTGCATACTCACTCTTTTGACAGTCGAACGGTCCTTTCGAGCTCTTTCCGGTGATAAATCAATTTATCAGCATTTCTAAACTCCCTCGTGGTTCAATTCGTCTGCGTTCTTACGCGGGCCGATCGCTCTTCAACGGTATTTTATCGGCCCCCGGAGCGAGGAAAAGGGGAAACGTCGTCGAAGTGTTGGACCAGTTTCCCGAAGCACGATTTCTTCTCGTTGGAGACTCGGGAGAACAAGACCTTGAGGTATATTCTTCGTTGGCTGCCGAGCGGCCGAATCAGATTGTTGGCGTATTCATACGGGACGTGTGGGTCGTTGGTCTCGAGGATCCAACGGGGATGATGATAGACGTCGGATTGACTAATTCGTCGATGAAGCTGAAGTCTAGGGGCACTGTGCCTTTCCCAAGCAATGCATCATCACGTATGACGCCGAAGCGGGCAGCTTCGGACACAGACGTTTCCCCCGCATACCCTGGCGCTATCCGCATTCCTCGGCCAACCAAAAAGGGGAGTCTTCCCCCCGCACCCCATTCGTTCGAGCCATCCCCCGAACTCAACTTTCTCTCCCGCCTGTCGGAGGACTCGCTGAGTTCCGCCGCCTCATCGGGTTCTTCCGCGTCCCACTCGCGCTCGGTGCGACCCATCACGGAAGGAGAGAAAAGGCGGTTGGATTTGCAAAACCGAGTAAACAAAGCGCGGTCGATAATGCCGCTGCATGTCGTGTTGAGGGTGTTCGAGGACCCAAAGGAGTGCGTGGAGGCCGTGCAGATCGCTCAACTCCAGGAGGGCGTCGGCTTGCGGTAGTCTTTTCGTGGGGGTGGCGCGCGGGGCACCCGGTTCTGCCGGCCGGCACATGTCGTACGACCAACGTAGGACGATTAATGTATTTAAGTTATTTCGGTGCTTTACCCCTTGCTGATTAGGTTTCTGTTGGTTCGCCCGTGCCTGGCAGTGGCAATTGTTCCGGGTCGTTCGCTCAGCTGCATGCCTCGTGCAAGGGTGCGCGTAGGACACGACTCCGAGACCCACGGCACAGCACAGGGTACAATTCATTTTTCTTATCGTCCAACGTATTCTCGAGATACGCCGGCAAAAAAAATTGAGTTATCTCGTCGGTACTCTACACATACAGCGGTCACCAATAAACAACATTAAGGCTACAAGGTGAGAAGTCGAAGTGATGGGGCTGCATGCGGGTGCTAGTTGGTGCCTTGCCCACCATTGCCTCCGTTACAATTTCCACTCGATCCTTTCGTGCCATTCTTTACCTGCGTTTGCTCTGCTTTACCCCAGTAGGGTTGTTTAATCCCGGCTTTACGGGGAACGGTGTTACAGAAGACCTAATGAGCTGTGAGCCTTCGCAGGGGTAGGTATTGCTGAGTGCTCGCCTTTGCATTACGCATGATCGTTGCTGAGATGAAGAGCTTGTGGGGTGGGTGTTGTTTGCTTTCTGCATGTTGTGTTGGCAAGTTCGTCGAAGTTGAGAACGAGGTGAAATCGAGCTCACCAACTAGGTATTTGCAGTGAGTGATTCGTTGGCTGACTTGTCACCTCTCGATGATACGAACCCCCTTTATACCTGGTGCCTCGCCGGTGTAAAGTGAAGTGCACCTCCCTTGGTGTTCGGGAATCTCATGGCCATGAGGGAAATCGTCAAGGACCCTGCACTCCACTACCAGACAGATGCGTAGTGCCAAGATCAATCAACGCACTGAAACCTAGTTATCTCCTTTGTTCTCGGTTTGGGGTGGCGGCGGGGGCGTCGTCGAGCATTGAGGAAATGAAACCCTCACCCCTCGAAGCTGTGGTCATTCACATAATGCTTCAGGGCCCTGCAGTGAGTGTCATGAATGAAGCCTACTTCTGGGATGTGTTCAAAGCGGCTACGCGCCGATATTGCCGTGTCTGCGCGTGAACGTAACTTTCTATTGGCTCCCGCGAGACTCGATCTGACAAGCAAGTAAAGCCCCTAATTGATCGTGGCCACGATCATCACTCCATTCCTCGTGTACACGGCGAGACCTTGATGACATGGCACCGCGTGAACTAGAATCTGGGTGCGAGATGGCTGCGAGAACAGCTTCATAATCGATGCTGATTAGCTGCATCGCCAAAGATGGGGAGATGGGTTTTGCCCGGCGAGAATCCGACCCGGCAGTTCGAAACACCGAACGAAAAGAAAGAGGTTCACAGCATCACTCGAAGGACAAGGAGGCTGACCAAGTGATGGTAGCAGTCACTGGCGCGTGGCAATATTGGTTCTGCGCGTCGCGCAAGCGGATTTCACCGCTTGCTCTCCAGCGTTGCGGATCAAAAATCAAGAAAAGGACCACTAGGATTCAATTATGAGTCGGGTATGGTGGTGCACCGTTTAATAGCAAGATCGAGGGTTTCAGCATACGACCTGCAAAAGCAACAGTGAACGCTCAATAGCCAATGGTTCCCTTTGGATGTACCGCCATACCTTGTAGAGCCATTCACAACATCCATGATGCGATTTTGGTCTTGATCGGGCGTCTATTGTGTTCCGGGACACTCTGCCACCAGATCGCGTGGACGAAACGCACACGCGACTGCTGTTGGACAGTTTTGAGACAAGCCAGGCATGCTCTCATTTTCCCGTGGCAGGACTGCGAAAGTCATCGCCTGACACCGGCCGAACCAATGAGGATAAGTCTTTGTGGGATAACAGTTGGGATTGATCCGTGGCCACGAGGAGGCTAAGGCGATTTTGGCATAGCTAAATCCATAGCTTTCTTTCGAATGATGGCTGCCGCCGCCACATTACCGACCGATGATAGGTAAAGAAGAAAACTATCGCGAAGTGAAGCTAAAAATCCCAGCTTGAATTTGGTGACTCTCCTATACCAGGAACTCGACTCACCCTGTCCTCATCTGGCACCGCTGCAAGTTTTGAGACGAATCGTCATCAAAGAGCGCACCACAGCCATGCGAGTCGCGACGGGGACAGGTACGTAGGTACTGGAATCGCTAACCATGCATTATGGTAATTTGAGGCCGACATAGATTATTATCGACGTATGTCCGCGCCCCTCGGAGTCACTGAAAGCTGTGCGCAAGTGGTACCGTGGACTGAGGGTGTTTTTTTGCCACTTGAGTGCCAAGCCATCTGCGAGAAAAACAACAGATAACAGCAGGGAAGCCGATGGACTTTCGGTCAGGCGAGGCACCGGGAAAGTGGGCCAGCCAGCAACGGGCCACGGGATATGGCCCTGATGAATTGCGCGATATAAGTACAGGAGGTGAGAACCAAGACGTGAGGACACGAGAAAAACAAACAAAAAATACATGACGCCACGAAGACTTGAGGGATGACCGCAACGGTGTGGAATCGGGTACTCGGGGAAGGAGTGATGGGCGGCGTGACTGTGACTGTGACCCCTGTTTTAACGTGACACGATGACACGTCCTTTATAACACGCGCGCCTGGGTTCTCGTCCTCGCCACATCCACGACAGTTTCCTGAAGCAACACCAAGGTCAGTCCTGGTACGCGATGTGCGAGTTCCGACACATTCTGATCCGTGTCTCGGCGTCTGTCAGTTATAACCATCTACCGATGAATACCACAAGGGGTTCGCGTCGCAATAATACCCAACGCCGCCAGCCACTGTCCATATCCGGCCCTTCACCTTTACCCAGCCAGCGAAGGCGCAGGTCCAGGTCACCCACTCAACCAGCTCAAGAGCGGCGCCCATCTCCCTTGACGCGCAAACCCGACATCTCTCATACTGAACAGAGCAAACGGAAGAAACCTGGAAACCCGTCTCCCCTCCCCTCGACCTCGAGATCCTTTCTCGTCGCTGTTGACGATGTTACCTCTGACCGCGGACGCAAGTCCAAGGTAAAACCCCGTTCCCATCATCGCCATCTACCGGAGAACGTTCCTCATGCGAGTATGTCTCGTGCACCAGAGGGACATGCTACCTCTTTGAAGAGGGAGAGATCAAAATCGCGCGATTCATTCAAGCTGCCATCCAAGGCTACCACTTCGGACGCCGAAGGATCGGGGAGAGAGGCGCACGGGACTGACGCGCACACCGATTATTCTGGCCCCCTTGCGGCTGCCGAGTTTGCAAAGATGAAGAGGGAGCTAGATTCCTGGAAAAAGGTACGCATATACTCTGCTTAAGTCACTTCTATGTCACCCACCTTCGTCCTTAGTTGGCTCACGAAAACAAGAAAACGATCAGGAAACAGAACAAGGTGTTTAAATTTTTTTTTATTTAGTTTCCGAGCGATGCCAATGCAATACAGGTTATTGAGGAATTGAAGCAACAGGATAATACCTTGAGACAGGTGCGAAACTTGAAAATGCTTTTTTACTGATCTGACTTGACACGTTTAGAAGCTAAAAGAGTCCGAATCTCATTTATCCAAGCTACAAAGCAGGACCAAGAAATCAGAGGAGGTACGTTGGCGAAGGCTTCGGATTTATTTTCCTTCTGAACCCCATGGTCTTAGGCTATTACAACTGTGGAAAGCAATTCACAATGTCAGATTTGCATGGAGTTGCTCTATCGGCCGTATGCGTGCGTTTTGTATTGCCATTCTTGTCCGTTTCTCAACATCAACAGTCTTTCGCCCTGTGGCCACATCCTATGTGTCACATGCCTTCAAGAATGGTTTCGCAAGGCACCCGTTGTTGACGACGACATGCACGATGACAGCGATCCTGATTACTTGCTACGGCGACGCAAAACGTGTCCATGTTGTCGTACCAATGTACGACACCGCCCAATACCTGTCTTTATGATCAAAGCCATCGTGGCTGCCGTCGCGAAAGCCAAAGGCTCCCAGGCTGGGGCAGTGCTAGGTCGTGACCAGGCTTCCAACGACTCTGACCCGTGGGAAGGTCTCTTTCCTGAAGACGACGAAGAAATCGATGATTACGGCGCGACCGACGACGAGGATGAAGACGAAGACGAAGAAGCAGATGAAGACGACGAAGACTCTAGCTGGTATGACGAGGTATTCAGTTATGGCACCGGGAGCGAGGAAGAACGGTACCTGGGAGATTATGTATACCCTCACTGGGAGCCTCCCACCGTCGTTATCGATGAGGACGACTACCTCTTCGACCAGCTCGATGAGAGCGATCTCGACTGTCTCCGCCGTGGGGTTACAATTGGAATGCTCCAGGAGTATGAGGTGGAGTATAGGCATAGCGAAGGCCTTATCGCTCGCGACGAGGCATACAATCGCATCTATCTTGGATGGAACATTCGCCTCAGCTCTGACGATGAAAATGGGGACATATACATGCAGTATATCGCAGATGACATGGTAGCGCGACCAGGGAGGTGGAGCATCGTCGAAGATGATGATGATGGAAGCTTCGAGGCTCATCTCTTGGTCCCGGAGGAGGAAGTCTGTGAGTACCAGGACACAGACTCGGACAACTACATGGAAGTAGATGATCTGGACTGAAGTTCGCTCTTCGCACGCTGTTCACAGCCGTTCTCTGACTTCCTTTATGGTGATGGGGTTGGATGTAGTAGACCAATTTTGAAATGTAGCTGTTAGCCACCAATGTGCCATCATAGGGCCAAAGTAGATAACCAATATTTGATTCCTCTTACACCCGACTTACACCATTAGATTTCGAACATACCTGTCGGAGAGCGAGTGGTGACTGGCTCCATTTCAGTCTCCCGGAATGTCAGAGCTTCAAATCCCACTAACCGGTTGGCAATTTATGTAATATTTTGCCCATTGTGATGACTGCACCAAACTGGGGTAACCGTCATACCATGTCCGTACTTCCATAATCATACCACATTCTCTTTGGCGAAATGGCTCGCTCTGCACGCGACAGGTAAGGAGTGTAATGCAAATCAAAGGAATCAACGTGGAGCAGGTAAATAGCGTGGTCAGAAACGAGTGGCATGGTCCCATACTATTAAATAGCGAACGTCCAGATGCGCTCGGGACGACAATCCTTGGCGTGCCAACGTGTCATTCAAGCCAGGCCTTCATGTACGCGAGGCCCGCCATTTGAACGGCTAGGATCGTCTCGTCGATGAGACCATACTTGGCAAACAAGTCAGAGGTGTGATACCCGTTGCTGACGTAGATAGGCTGCATAGGCGTGCTAGCCTTGTCAATACCGGACGCAGAGACGGTAGACTCGCGCCAAGGATCGCCTGTAGCGATCGATCGTGTGCATGAGCGGAGACGGAACACGAGTTGGGAATGAAGACGCACGACGAGCGTTAGCGAAGAAGAGCCTATCTACGGTGAGGTTCCAGCCGCCGTACTTTCTGTTCAGCTCAGCGGTGGCCGGCGGAGTTGGCGACGAGAACTTGTCCGGGAATATGTTGGCACATATTCTCTACCATCCACCAAGGAAATGTAGTGAGAGCTTGGCGACAAGCACGCCATGCACAGACCTCTTTGTATATGGGTTGCAGGATTTTGCTCACGAGACCCACTGGTTGACCCTTGGTAGGACCGTTTTGGATGCCTCCAAGCTGGTTACAGGTCAACCATAACCACGAACGGACCTGATTGTTCACAGTGAAATCCGAATAGAATGGTAAGCTAGTGTCGTACGACCCAAGGCACGTCCTGCGCGCAGCGTCCATCCCTCCGTTAGCCAGCATGCGGCCTATACAAACCGGGAGACTCACTCTGCGTCGCTGTTTCCGCACTCTACAACCAGTAATGTCACATTCTGCCACATTTGCTACTAGATGACGCACCATATGCATAGTAGGTGTTGTTCCAAAACAATGCCCACGCGTTGATGGCATGCTCTAGACCCCAGCCGGCTGCGGATGCACTGACGTTGTCCTTTACTTCCAGCGCATCGCAGAAGCGGAAGAACGTGGCATTCGAGCCGGACGAGGGCGTCAACGCGCTCCAGTCCTGTATATTCGATTTCACTGCGCCGAAATTCGTTAGCGTCAAGGTGTTTCCACAAGATAAACCAAGGGCATACAAGCATAAGCAAAGTCATCGATATGAGAGAGATTGCCCAGCCCAAAGGATTCCTTCATACTCTGGATGGCAGTCGTATCATTCTTGGCATAGATCTCATCGAGATACGCAATGACTGCCTGAACGTCAGAAGAACAGTTCTTGGGCATATACTCAAGAATTGGCATGTAGAATTGATAAAAGTCACTGCGGAGCGAGAGGATCAGACAAGGAATCAGTAACACGAGAAACGAATACACGCGTTATCGACTCCACTATGGCGGATGATGCGTAACCTGCATGGAAAACTCCAGGCTTACTGTTCGCTGTGAATCACCGAACGTTCGTAATCTACGGGGAGGACTTACTCCATCATCGTCCAACTCGTCAGAGCACCTATGGCCCCTCTGCCTCAATTCGCTTGATGACGGATCATAACACTCACCTCCATAACTTCCCCCAACCAGGATCCATGGCGTAGTGTCGGGCTTCACCATATCACCTCCCGGCATAGGTAAGTTCACATTCTGCGCAAAGTAGACGAGGTCATCAATGGCTTGTTGGACAGTTAGCACTTCAAGACTCTGTGAGGTGAGGTTGGAGTAGGGGTTGGAGTACCCGAAGAAACGGTGCTCAAGGAGGACCGTCGCTCCATTTTGCTGCTGAGCAATCATGCCACTGATAGTTGCGTTGGTGAGGTAAACTGTATAACCTGCCAAAGCGTCGGAAGGTCGCATCCCACGGAGTCTTTGAGACGTATACCTTCAGCGTTGTTCTCTCCTGGCGTCATTAACACGATGGGTCCGCCTGGACGTTTTCTTTTAAATTTGTAACCTCGAAAAGAGAGTGAAGAAATGGAATGTACCAGGTTCGTAGTATGTCCAGTCTGACCAGTACCGCTGCTGAAAGGTACCAATACTGCAGTCATTGTGGTCTATCAGCTGATCGAAGTAGTAAATGACTGATGTGTTCGGCGTCGTAGAGGCCCGGTCTTCGAGCAAGGAAGTTCGTCTCCTGGCACCTGGAATGATCGCATCCGCAAAAGAAAAACAGAGTAACGTCGCTAATGCGACGGTGAGTAGCATCTCCACAAGGAAATCGAGAGGCTGCAGGGACGGGTTATAAGAGGGTAACTATCCTCTTCGATACCCGCAGCCTTTATGTGAGGACCTCGGGAATCACTGCTTCGGCCATTTTGCCGTGGACATTGTCAATGAAATTTGAAATTTACTAAGCGGAGGAATTCGGCAAGCTGTCCTGTACACTGAAATAGTGCGAAACGTCTGCTGCTTAAGACCCTTGACCACACGGTCCCACAGCCCATTTATTTTTCTGAGGCGGGATTGTGTTGAACGAAAACGTTTCGGACAGCGTGCTACAACAATTTACATAGTAATATGTAGAACGTCTTCATGCTTATCCAGCGGTGATTCAGCGGCACTCATGTCATTGGCTAACTCAATAAGCGACAAACAAGCGACGGGAACATCCGTTGAAGAAGCCGCTACGAGCGGGTAAAGCCGAACGTCCGCTTCCGACACCGCTATGCATGAACGATCCCATGCTCTATAACTATGCAAATTGCTACACCACTGAAACTCTGGGGGCGCTGAGTCACTAGTATCGTGTGCCGAGCGTTGGCGAGCTGCAGAAGGTAATTATATATAAGTACTTACAGTGCGAGAAAAACTATGACTTCGGCAGTCCAGTGAGTTCGGCAGTCACACTAAAGTCACGAATAGTCACGGATGGTCACATAGCTCGTGCTCTTGCAGACTCTTCAAAGCCATTTCCAGTGGCGTTCGCGGTCGCGTCCGTCACTACCTTGCCTCACCGCTCCCCAATCGCGAGGGGACGGCCTGTGCAGTGTGAATTGCTGGATCGCATCAGTTGGTAAATCTCGTGGTTTAACTCGTCGCTCAGTGCCCATCGTGAATCAAACTCTGCTCCAGTGCTGTGGTCGGGTACTTGGTGTCACTGCCATGCTAAACACCCGCCGTCTATCTTGGCGTCATTTTCGACGCTGCATATTGACTGACTACTTATCATCAATCATACCGCAAAGATTGTCTCAGCGTCGTTTTCGTATGAGTTCATCAACAAAGTGTAACTAGGACGAGTTACAGCAACTAGTGGTACACGAGAGAGATATCAGGAGTCACCGCGGGGCGCGTTGACCCCCGCGTTGACCCGCTTAGCCCATTTCTAAGCCTTGGCAGCCGCAACAACCGACTTGTAGAGGCCGCTTGCCGCCTTGCACTGGTGCCTGCACCCGCGACTCGGGTCAGAGGTTGCGTGGTGCTTTCCGCTGCGCTGGCTACTTCGACCATTCGACCTGCGAAGGCGAAGTAGCTGCACCATATCCCCACACAGCGCGGTGGAGACTGCCTGAGCCACGCGGCAGATCGAACAATGTTCAAACTCCGCCACGGCACGGTTCGGCTGGTGACATCAGAGCAGTGTTCTGCCGGTCAATGCACATTCATAAAAGTCATGAGGGAACGTACGTCGGTGAACGTTCCCATACGCACAGGTGAACTGAACGCGAGCGGTGTCAGGGGTCAGTGGGAAATATTAAATGTGTCGGCTAGGTACGACGGGGGTCGGTGACCGCAGAAAGTCACGTTCAAATGAACGCTGGCGAACTTTGTCGAATTTCCCACACTTTCCGTTCAGTGACTGTGACGTGACCGGCAGAACACTGCATCAGAGTGAGTTTCTGCGTGACGACGACCATTCAGCTATCTCACTCATTTCTCCCTCAATTTGGCTCGTTTAAGTTCGCTGTGGCTCAATACATATAGATGCTAGCTAGCCTTGTGGAAAGTAAGAAAAGTATGTGTTTTAAAAAAGTGCCGAAGTCATTGGGCTGCCGAATAGTACTCGGGAAACAGTGGTTCACCCCACCGTGACTGTGACGTGACCAACCCGGAGGACATGTATGTAAAGTTCATGTTCGTCGTAAGTAGCTATCGTCTGAGCTATCGTCTCAGCTCAGTTCGGGTCCCGGGCACCACCAGTATCATTCCGATCCTTTTTGATCGCCGTGTTGGACGCAACACTACATGGTGCACACAGTAAGTAAGTACTAAGTACTAAGTACTCGCTTTTCCTTCCGTTATCGCCCGTCGCCGTATCATTCGTGACGTCACTCGCGAGTCCGTCGTGCTTACTCGGCACGTATCTAATGAACCTGGACCATGTTAGTATATTATTGGCATCGACATGCAGATAGCATCGTGGCATGAGATGTGATAGATTCAGAGTGGCGTCCTCACTCCCATCTTTTATTTCTCGGAAAATATTGGTGCCGAGACTCGGATAATGTGCCGCAATTTAAAGACTAAAATTGCTTCCAGTCTATAAACGCCACCCTAAGTAGGTTCTCTCTATGCAAAGCATACTCAACCTTCTTCGACCGTCGACTTGGGCTCTCGAACCAGAAGAGATCACGTTTGCTGCTCATGGGTGGAGCAATAAAGACATGGATCCGGTTCCTCCTCGCTTGAGGACCTGGACGTAAGTGGTGTTTCTCTGCGTCGTCAGCCGATTTCATCCGCATTATAGGACCTGGAACTATGTACGTGCCCCGTGCCCAGACGAACCATGACCGTCTCATACACCTTCGAGGTGTGTTACTGGCTATCGGATGCTACAAATCTTGCAGTCTGGGAACTGGCCAGTTCCATGTTGGCAGTTGGCCTATCCTGGTGCATTTCCTCGTTTCCTCGGTCACTCCGGAAACGCTGAAACGCTGGTAGGCGTCAAGCCCTGGCGTGCATCGCAGCGGGCTATATCATCATCTCGTTGGTCGTGGTACTGAACGGAACTATCGGTGCCCGGCTTCATGTCTCGTTTCCCGTCTTGAACAGGTCGTCTTTTGGTTTCTGGTTTAGTTATTTCACTGTTTTCAGTCGCGTCATCCTTTCCATGTTCTGGTTCGGTATTCAAGTGAGCACGTTCATCATCATATCACGCTAGACAGTCTCTCAGCGACGATTTCTCCTAGTCATATAATGGGTCACAGTGTATATACCAGGTGAGGTCACGCGCCATGTCGAACGTTACTTTCGTGTCGAGTGACTCGTGTCCTGTCAAGATGATAAAGGCAATCTGGCCATCCATTGCAAGAATGCCAAACCATCTATCTCCACAAGCAAGCATCACGAGTTCAGGTAACGTCGACAGAGTGCGCAAATCGACCCTCTCACGTTTCCTCAGGCCTCCTTTGCTACTTCATCTATTGGCTGATTCAGCTGCCCTTCATGATCATCTCCCCACACAAAGTGAGGTGGTTGTTCCTCGTCAAGGGGGTGGTAGTTCCAATAGTGTGGATAGCGATGGTCATTTGGGCGTTTGTTCGAGTACCACCATCCAGCGGGCTTTTCGCAGGGCATGCAACCATAACTGGGAACCGGTTCTCCTGGAACTGGTTGAGTGCGATGAACAGCGCGCTTGGTATCTACGCCAGTCTATCCGTCAACATCCCCGACTTTACTGTGAGCAAGGTTCCCGTCTCCTATAGTGCGCATGATTTAACTAAGGTGACAGCGTTATGCGAAAGATGAAAAAGCGTAATCGATCTCACTTGTGTGGTGATCTGCCTCTGACAAAGCGTCTGAAAGCCAATACGTCCAGCCTTTGATCATTCCCGTCGCGTTCGTCCTATGTAGCTTCGCTGGCATCGCCGTTACGAGCGCAGGGATCCGACTGTACGGGGAAGTCCTGTGGGACCCCTTGCTCCTCATCGATAAGTGGGACAACCGCGCTGCTGCCTTCTTTGCCTCGTTCGCATTCGCTCTCGCGACGGTTGGAACGAACATTAGCGCGAATTCGCTCGGCGCCGGAAACGATATGACAGTCTTATTGCCCAAGGTAGGTTGTCAGGCAAACTTGAATGGCCGTCGGCGCTTAGCGAGATTCACAGTACATCAACATTAGACGCGGACAAATCATTTGCGCTGTCATTGGAGGCTGGGCTCTTTGTCCCTGGGAGATCCTGGACAAGTGAGATCGCCATCTGGGGATGATATCCCCAAACTGATGATACCATGAAACAGCGCCCAAGGGTTCTTGAACTTCATGAACGGATATACAATCTTCTTGGGCCCATTTGCAGGAATCATGATCACAGACGTACGTACTACTCCACGGACTCGGGACGAACGTTGCATGACGATCGTTTCGATAGTTTTGGTTGGTACACAAAGGCAAGGTAGATGTCCCTGCGATGTACAATCCATACGGCCGATACAGGTACACCGGGGGATTCGTTAGTTCCGCTCCTTTTCCCGCGTTGATGTATGACTAACGCGTCCGAAGAACTGGCGAGCAGTCCTCGCGGTGCTTGTCACTGTCGTGCCGACGTTCCCAGGTCTTGTCAATTCGATCAACCCGGCTGTCGACGTAGGATATGCCAGTCGCTTGTTTGATGTGGCTTGGATGTACGGCGTGAGTCCCGTTCAGAGTCGCGCGCCAGCACGCTTTGACTGCTGAAGCGCTGACGTCCCTGTGCTTCCCAGTTCGTGGTATCGAGCTTGGTGTACTACGTCACCTCGGTGGTGTTCCCTGCGCAGAAGACGTTTGTGGAGAAGCTGATTTCGGCGGATGACGTTGGGGTGAATTACGACCATGGGAGCGACAGCAAGTCGCCAACGGGTACTCTCTAAGCTGGGGATCCAGAGAAGCAGGACGTCAGTGTCGAGGTTCAGTAGACTTGGTGTAGATAGTCTACATAGTCCGAGTCATCCGATGACGCCGTCATTTGTGGTTGTTTGCACGCTCACAGAGCAAGCTGTGACGCCAACGTCGACCTGCTTTTCTTTCTCTTCCCCGCCGTGCCGCTGGCCCTTCTCCATTGACTTGGCAGAATCAGCGACACCAACTCTCGCCTCGACGCCATCGATCTCCGTCCCCGAAGCCAGCAGCACGCCCTCGACCGACCACGGATGCAAGAAGCCGAAGAGCAAGGTCAGAGAAAACTCTGCCGTCCCGCCCGTACTGCTCGCTCACGACGCCCAAAGATACTTGCCGAATATGCAGCGCTCCGGGCGAACCTGGCCAGCCTCTCTTTCATCCCTGTAAATGTTCTGGCACGATCCGGTACATCCATCAGGACTGGTCCGTCGTCCTCTCTTTCTCTCTTCCACTTATCTCACGCGCTCCGTAGTTTAACGACATGGCTGTCGCACAGCAAGAAGAAAACCTGCGACGTCTGCAAACATCCCTACTCTTTCACGAAAGGTGCGCCCGGCCCTCCAAAGTCCACCGTGTGGGTATCTGACCCCAGCGAAAGTTTACGCTCCCGACATGCCCAATTCGTTACCTCCTCTATTACTCATCCGCCGACTCGCGCAGCAAGCCTTCTTTGGTATTCTTTTCGGCGTCCGGGCCATCTTGGTTGCGACCGTCTGGCTCGCACTGCTCCCTTGGATCACCATCTGGACATGGAGAGTTTACTTCACGATGGGGGAGTCGACGTGCGTTTCTTTCATGTTTCCCTGATCTCGGCACGCTGAAAACCGTCCAGCGCGTGGTGGATCAGTGGCCGCGAGAGGCCCGCAAATGTTCGACTCATCGGATTCGTCCAATCATTGGCAACCAGCAATGAGACCGTCTCCCCGTTCAAGAACGCGACAGTGCTATATCACTTCACGTCTCGTGCATTTTGGCAATCCCTCTCGTCGGACATATTCGCCGGTCAAATAATCGCATCTTTAATAGTCCTGATCTTTGTAGCTGTCTTCCTTCTCCGTGAGTGGATATCGCAGAATGCGCGACCGGGAGTCTTCGAAGAAGATGAAGTCGTCGCTCTTCCACCTCAGGACCCTCCTGTCATTAACCCTGCCCCGGCACATCAGGCTGTACAAGATATGAATGGCCGTCCACTTGTACCCCAAAGACAAGGACTCGAAGTTGATGTCGAGGCGCGTCGTCAGGCGAGGCTTTGGCGTCCGCTTCGTCCCATTCCACCAATCCCTCACTTCGAAGCCCTTCCTCGACACCGTGAAGACCTAGGACGTGCCGAGCTTCTCCGCGACCCTATGCTCCGACCACCGGGCCCCCCTGTTGATCCTTTCTTTGTCCCGCAGTTTCCAGCAGGTCTTCCCCTGGAAACCCATGACATGCCACCGGCTGACGTCGATAAAGGAAAGGAAAAAGAAGATCTTATTGCGAACCCTGCACCAGTCACATCGGACGTGCCCAGCCAAGTCGATCAGGACGACGAAATTGGTGGACCCCTTCCTGAGACAGGTCCCTCCGCACACAGCACTTCGGACGTCGCGCCGTCATCACCATTTAGTGGGTCGGCTTCGGGTCGATCACCTGCGTTCGAATCAAACCCTTTTGAGTTCACGTTCAGACTTCCCCCGGACAGGAGCGCAGAGGAAGACATTCGAGAGCCGGTCCCTGAGACGCCACCACGTTCCTTGGTAGCCTTACAGACGGCGATGATGACAGGTTCCCCGATTCCAGAGGAAGGACCCCGTCGTCGATCGATCGTGTTTCCACCTGACCTGCCAGCTCGGATTCCGACCCCGACCGCTGAAGCTGAAACCGTTTTCAAACCTGCATCCGCGTCGTCATCTCCAACTTCGTCCCACTTCAGTTTCACGCATCTTCGTGTATCGAGCAGCTCGTTCGCCCTGGAGGATAATGCGGGTCCTAGTACTCTTCTCCGTTCGATGTCCTCGGAGCACCTCACGTCGGAAAGTATCTGCCCGCAAGAAATGTCAGCAACGGACTCATTTAGTATGCTTGGAGGAGTCAGGGACAGCAAAAAGAGGGCGAGGGACGAGATGGAGGAAGAATTTGAGCATTATTTCCGTGATCCTGAGCCTCCGCTCGATCCTGTTGATGCCGGCGGTGATCGGATGGATGCACCACGTGAAGTGGCACGTCGTAGGCTCGAGCACGATCAAGTCGCAGACGCCGAGGAACGACCATCACTAGAGGTCCCTGACGATGACGATGATTCAGAGGATGATGAGGCGCCGGAGCATATATTCTGGGCCGCGGACGCGGACGATGAAGATGATGAAGAGGAAGCCATCGATATCGGAGATTTCCACATTCCTAACAGAGCTGGTGTACAGCCACAACCACAGCCTCAAGGCCCAGCTGAGCAGCTCAACGACGCTGTGGACGATTTGGAGGCTGGTGTTGAGGACGATATGGAGGGTGCACTTGAAGGTAAGCTCAAAGTTCACAATTACATCCCAGAAACTCAATTTACGACAGCAATCGGGCTCCGAGGCCCAATATTTGGTGTCGTACAGAATGTCAGTTTAATTAACTCATGTTATCCAGTTTCCACTGACGTGTTTTAGGTGATATTAATGATCTTTGTTTTGGATACTGCTATCGGTTTTGGAGTATGGCTTCCATTCACCCTCGGGAAAACAGCTGCTCTCCTATCAGTGAGTCACAACAGCCCATACTTAGTCCTTGCTAACTTGTTTCTATCTCAGCTGGATCCACAAAGAACGCTATACATCCTCCATTTGCCTATCCGAGGAATGCGCATCGTCACAGATCCTTTTGTGGATTTTTTCACCCTCCTTCTCAGTCGCTTCCTTTTCCCTTTCTTTTACAAGACATCAAGATTCCTCCTGTCAAATGTACCTGGATTTGTAACCCTCTTCTCAGGAAACATAGTGCCACAGGCGGTACCTTTATCACAGTCGCACGATACGACTTCATGGATGGTACGTTAAACTTATATCCGGTGATCATCTTTTCACGAGCAGTCTTTAGACCTCGAAAGGATTAGAGTTGTCTGCTGCAGCATCACTGTGGTTGCAGTCACCGCCTCAAGAACATCAACTCCACGTTTCGCAGAGAATCAACGACTTTTTCGAGAGCAATTCGACCATTGCACAGTTCCTGGAGCCTCGTTTTGCTCACGTTGGCCAAGAAGTCAGACTCTTCACCAATCACTTCCAGCAGTCGTGGGTCAATATGGCTTTAGGCCATGGAAACAATGAACGCGCGTTCGCCGTGGTACTGGGCTACGGTGTCGTCGGCGTCATATTGGCACTCTATTTGAACGTATTCACTGTGGGGAATGCGAAGACTGCCGGTAGGGCGGTTCGAAGTGCTGTTCGGCAACAACTCTTGGTCGTGAAGGTATGGATTCTCCGATCGGCAACCAGTGAGTGTGGCACTGATGTGGTGTAGGTGGCAATGTTCATTATCATTGAACTTATCATCTTCCCACTTGGGTGTGGGATGATGCTAGATGCTTGCACGATATGGGTATTCCCGGAGGCGTCGCTTGAGTCGAGGGTAGCATTCTTCACGCAAGCTCCCTTGACGGCAATGTTCTACCATTGGGTTGCAGGAACCATGTTCATGTGAGTCGATGACTCGTACTGAACTTCGGAATACTGACGTATTCGTAGGTATCAATTTGCCGTTTTGTTGGGGGGATGCAGAAATATCATGCGTCCGGGTGCGATGTGGTTTATCAAGGACCCGCAGGATCAGAACTTCCATCCCATCCGCGACATTTTGGACAGACCCACCTTTACTCAATTCCGCAAACTCTTCGTCAGTGCGTTCATGTACGCGATGGTCGTGGCTTGTGGCGTTGGAAGCCTTGCGATCCTGCTTTTCATTGGCAACCGATCGATATTCCCCATACGCTGGAAGACTCGGTAAGTTATCGTCTCTTTCTTAGTATTCAAACCACCTAAGCTGGATCTTTTAGGGAACCCTTGTCCGAAGTCCCGATTGATCTGTTGTTCCTACAAATTGTGCTCCCATACACGATGCGCCACTTGCGACCTCGCAAAACCGTGCACCGCGTGGCTATTCACGTGTGGAAATTTTTAGCCGCAAGGTTGCGATTAACCTCGTACATGTTTGGCGATAGGCACCGAGAGGAAGAGTCTTCGAGAGTGTACAAGACGTGGGCTGCTTTTCTCCGGAGATCCCCGATGGACAACGAGGAAATGACCGTAACACGGGATGGGTCGTTCCGTCGAGTACCCGCGAGCGACAATATCGCACTCCCACGAGATATGCGCGCCACCGCTGAAGTTCACGAGGACGGTACCCCATTGAACGAGAAAGCTACGGCGTTGATCGCATCACAAAACGCCGAGGCGATGAAGGCGAAACGTGATGTCAAGGACGATTACATCGTGGTATATTTTCCTCCCGGTTTCCGTATGAGGATTATTGCCTTTGTCGGGGCTGTTTGGACGATCCTGGCCATCGTCGCTGCGACTTGCATTGCGGTTCCAGTGCAAGTTGGGAGACGCTTCTTCGCGGCAATATCCTATTCGTCGGTTCACGATGGCTACTCCTTGCTCGTGGGATTCTACATTCTCTGGGGCTGCTATCTGATCGGGAAAGCGGCGGAAAGCATGGATAGGCTACGTCAGCGCGGGACCGGAGATGGACCTCGCGCCGACTTCGCGGTCTACTTTGCCAAGCAGAGTCTGCTTTGGGCCACGAAGATAATATACATGGCCGTCTTCTTCGGCGTCGTCATTCCGATCCTGTTGGGCCTCGTCGTGGACCTTTATATCGTCCTACCCATACGGCTGACGCTTGACCCGACACTGGTCCCGACCATTCGGCTGGTCGACATGTGGTCCCTTGGCCTGGTGTACTGCAAGATCGCCATTCGACTCCGACGAAGGCTGCAATTGCCACGGCGGCGATTTGATGCGCTGCATATAGTATGTACCATTAGTCATTATTCAACGCATGCGAGCTGACGCTACTCGCAACCGCAGCTGCTGAGCAACGGATGGGCTTACCCTGATCTCGCTCACACGACCAAGGAACTCATTCTCCCCTTGATTTCTGGTCTTCTCGCCATGCTGCTCATCCCAGCAGGTGCGGTCTACTTTTTGCGAGAGTTGCTGCACCTGCCGTTGGGCACCAAGTTCTTGTGTGAGTCACGCCTTTGGAAGTTCCTTGTGCATACATTCTGACGCACACTTCAGTCGTACACGTGTACCCGGGCATCTTCGCCGTGGCTGGCTTATCTCGCACGGTCGTCTCTGTGATGGGCGTTTTGTCCAGCTGGTCGCAAGCGATTCGAGACAAGGAGTTTTTGGTCGAGATGCGGTTACAGAACCTGGAGCCGGAGCTGATGCCAAACGAAAAGAAGGCCGAGTCGCCGAGACCAGGTCTCGCTCAGGTGGATAGGGCGATGGGATGGGCGGAGGAGCGATGAGAACACGTGTAACATATAGTCATACCAAGCAACCACCGCCCACATTTGCATCGTAGACGTTTCGACCCCCACGATATGTTGTTTCATGTACGAAATACAGTCTAGCTCCTTTTCTGCACGGAACCAACCTCGGGCACGCGATTAGGGCCGATCGGCGTCTAACTGGGGCGACGTTCACAACGGGCCTGTGCCGGAAGGGAAATGCGCAGCCCATCAGAGAAAACACGGCCTGCGCGGAAGCGTCAATGGTGGAAGTCTTGGGTGGAACAGATGTTTCGAAGATGGCGGCCTAGCCGACTGAGTGCGCAGCCGCTACCGGGACGAGAGAATGCCTAAGTACCGGAGACAAAGTTCCCTCAGGAATGCTAAGCTAAATGGAGCTCTCGAAAATCGGCAGCGTCTGCCAAGGACTGTGGAGGCTTATCACGAGGGGAAAAAAAAGGCATATGTTTCCGGAACTCGACACACCTGCACGGTCACGCCCAGGGTACGCTGGGAAGGGCTCGGGCGGATGATCCCTGGATGGGTGGCAGGACAGGTGGCAGGGGGACCCGCCGCAACGAAGATCCCGACGCTCCGAACCGTTATGCTTGTTATACTTAGCGCAGATTCGGGAGAAGCAGCTTCCACGGGCGCGGATCTGTTCGCTGATCGCCCGCATGCCTCACGGGTACCGGATCCGGGTTCCACATGAGTCCGAGCCAACGTGTCGAAGCGGCGCACCAGAAGCGCCCGTGAGAAGTCGGGCGGCGCGTCGTCGGGATTTCGGCATGGTGCACCATGTCAATGAAGCTTTCCATCGTTCGGCCGGCCGAGAGAGACCCTTGAAGCTTGATCGATCCCCCCACGGATGGCGGTCCGATTCCAACGGTTCGGTATGGCGTCGGGTTGGAGCGAGACGTAGCTTTCCCTGTTTCCTTGTCTACCGTCGCGCCCGACGCTGGCGACATGCTGCATCGCAAGGTGGCGACGTCCCAACTTGGAGCACACCTCCTTGTTGCGCAGGAGCCAGCGTTCATGGAACGTTGCACTAAACCCTGATGACGAAAATAACATCATCGAGACCATGTGGAACGATGATCACATTCGTTCCGAGTGGGTCCCGACTCGACGGTTTTTGAAAAAGTTTTGACGCGGGCTAGTCCATTTTGGCGATGCGTGGAGGAGTTGCCAAGTTGGAGTATGGATGATGGGGCAGTGCTGTTGCGGTGCAGCAGCTTTCCGAATCTTACGCAACCGACGTCGTACTAGACACATGGCCAAAGACGTCGAGGGATGAACCAAAGCGCGTACAAAAAGGCATAGTCCCCGCATTCAATAGAGAAGGGTTTTCATGAATTACTGAAACAGGGGCAGTAATATCAAGGAGTGATCGTGATCGAGCCGCACACCCGTTGTATGAGCTGCCCTACCTTGACCGCGTGGTTACCACGATTCTGAGACAGTTCATTCAGTTAGGTCATCTCGCGTCAACGATTGGCCACACCAGATTGGCATTTGGAAGCGCCGGAAAGACCTTATCGCTGCACCTGTATCTTGCAGGCGCTCAGAGTGACATGAGATATGACAGTATACCCTCGCCCGTACTTATCTCGATGTTCAGATACGGCAATTGCGGTGAACTCAATGCAAAATGCTGCACGGCGAACGTGCCGACGACCGCAGTTGAATATGACAGCGAGAAGGTTTACGATGAACAGCCCCCGGGCCCATCCTGTGGCAGACGCCGCCGTTAGCAAATCGGGGTCTGCAGTCTGCGAGAAACGTGCAAACTTCCTTTTTTTTCATTAGGAATAGCACAGGATCCAATGTCGAATTTCCATTTTCTCAGCTGTTTGCCCAGTCCCGTCAAAAGCTTCCGATGCCCTGGTAAAGCTATCAAACGATCACGTTACCTATGAGCATGGCACTGTAAACAATTGTCTTTCGACGGCCTTGTCACCAACCTGTCAACATTTGCGTCCGCCTACGAATGATAGGTAACACGCACTACTATCCCGCGTGCGACCGGTGATCCGCATCTCAGCGGTGACATGTCTCGTAAGTGTGGCACGTTACTGTTATTACCAGTGCCTGGTGGCAACAAGACCCTACCCCTACTATGTAACAGACCCTGGGTGGCGTTCTTTTTAGTGACCCCGACTTCACCTGGCCCCTGTTTCGCAAAGGCGAATCTGTCCGCTTCGCGTGAACGGCGGCGTCGGGGTGGCTCGGATCGGTGAATGCTTCGGAGCAGCTGCTCCAGTCCTTTGTGTCGAGCGCGATGGAACACGAGGCTATGGTACCGACGAGGGTGACGCTTGGCGAAGAGTTTCCCACCTATGTACAATAGCCTGGGATAGTGGTCAAACTTGATGACGATATGTAGAAGCTCGGTTCCGGGTGAATGGTGAAGGGGTCCAACGATAGCCGGGCGCTGTTGCAGATATGATGGAACGGCCAGAGGTCGCTCCCAAGGTACTGGAAGCAGGGACCACCCCGATCGGCAGGAAGTGCTGTCAAGTACAAAAGAAAAATGACAGTGACAGCGCATCGAAGAGATATGTTGGAAGACGTACGTGATCTCGTGGCAAGTTGATCAAAGGACCAAACAAATCGGCAAGGGAAATTCGATGGTGCATGGCTGATCGATGGATCAGTGGCAAAGCACGAACGCGTTTCAGAGTTGAGCTGCCAGGTCATTTCGAGGCATGGAGAGACTTATCAGTGATTCGGCACGGTGGAATGTTCAAGTTCATTCAAGCGCCGGGCGAGAGCATAGCCACTGCTTGCGCGCACCTGAACGTTTCGCCAACTCCCCCGCCGTCCGGTGCCAGGCCTTGAACGGTCAGCTTGATACAGTGTGCCTCCGCAACAACGGTAATCATCGCTGTCTGGACTCTGCAGTCATCCCATCGAACGTTACGTGGCTCGCGACCTTGGATCGCCAGATTGTGGAACAGAGTTAGCGTCGGTGAGCCATACATCGTCAGCGACGGAGGCACAAGTAGACACACTGGTCACCAGGTCTCGAGAGCGTCACCATGACGGTCGGTCATTGCCACGAATCGTCCTCTCACGTTGGGCCTGACCGACGTGGTAGGACCTGACCTACTGCTACCTGCACATGACCGAGCATGACCTCAAGGTCGTGGACACGATCGACAGCCTTGAATATATTTCGGGCGAGATATCTGATGACGGTACGGTGCCACGCTCGTCACAATGCACGGTCGCCATAAATCGTGACACATAGATCTCGACATCCCCGCACACATGGTACCCCCAAACCCCGACGACTCTGACAGTGTGTCTTTTCGCGCGCTGGTTTCTCTTCTTCCCTGACACATCTAGTCTTACCTTCACAGGTACACCCATCTTACCCCTACGGTAATCCCACGAACATAAAACATCCGGCCGCGCGGCCAAGACCTCCTTACGATCCCACCTCTCGAGCTCTGTTTGAAGACATGGGTTATGGCGGCGGCGGCGTTAACGGTGCGTTACGGTGGAAGGACCTAGCATTGGAACAGTTGCTCCCCGTCGATGAGGAGAAGGAAGAAACGAAACGTGCAGCCGAAGCGAGGAAGATGGCTAACGGGGCAACCGTACATCATCATCCGCCTCCGCAACCACCTCCCCCGGCGGCGGACACAGCGGATCAGACCATAGAAGAAGACGATGAGGAGGAAGATGACGAAGACGACGAAGAGAATAGTACTGACCAGGACGAGAATGAAGTGGAGGGCAGCGAAGACGAGGAAGCCACCAATAATGCTGATGACGATGACACGTAGATAAAACCATGGCTACCTATCGCCGCCTACCATCGCTACGAGAGCTTCGCCAACATCCCCGTGTACCAGGTCTTTCGTATCGACTTCTTGCTCGATCATCCATTCATACGCTTCCAGAAGACGGGCGTCCGTCAACGGCACAAAATGGTCAGCTAGAAGACGGATGATGTTGCTCACACGCGCGATAGCCGTACGCGTTGCAACGTCGATATCCTCGAGGAAAGTGAATAAACACCGTCGCAAGGAGAAGCGCGACGCACGTCGTTCTGATTGGAGTAAACGGCTTCTGCATCGAAGCCCTCTTCGCCATGGTCACTGTCTCGTGCGTGCTTACTGACCCATACATAGCCATTCAGTCCGAGAATTAAATCAACTCCGCAGGGCAGTGAAATAAAATGGGATTTCAAACGCCGAATGAGAGCGGGTGGGACAATGACCAGTTGCCCGTTGCGCAGCTAGGAGGATCATGAGTAAATAAGGGGTGTTGTTGTGTGTGCCACTCGACCTACTTTGCCATACTTGAGAGAACGGGTGTGCAATGACATGGCGCCGTCTGAGAAAAAGGCCTGGACTTCTGCAACGAGGAGATCCCCCTCCTCGAAGAAAGTCCGCATCTGGAGCTCATCGCTTTCCAATTTCCTCCGCTAGAAATTCAGAAAAAACCCCAAAACGTCACGAGACTGACAGGGGAAGCAAAAAGGAAATCGACATGCCTGAACACCACCAGGCAAGTTGACAGAAGAAAGCATCAATATAGCTTCTTGACGACCATTCGCGTCGACCTTCCATCGGCGAGGCTGGACCTATTTCATTTTTACCAAACAAACGACATAATTTAATTATTGGAAACGCTCAAGATCCGGACGCGGACCTCGCTAATGCGACCCACAACGAGATCGCCGACTTCTGGGTTGTACCTTGAACGACCGAGATAGGGGGTTCAAATCACGTAGATGGAATGGAGCGTGTGCTCACCTGGTGCGAACCGCACGCACGGTAACCAGTTTGTTGACGCGCTCCACACTGCCCGCGACGGAGGCAATGACTTGTTCCTTGTCCACGTACGTACCGTGACCGCTGACGCACGCCCCAAATTCTATCAGCGGGAAGATCAGACGTACAGAGCGCGAGGCTCACCGCATCGAGTCATGAGCCGAGGTAATCCTTTCACCTGGATAGGTCAGCCTCGCCGCGGTCGCATCCAGATCATCGACGTCCATGAGATCGCCGACGTCTGGATGATGGCGCGTGGTTGAATGAGGCTCGCGATCGGTGGGCTGTGGAGCGGAAACGAAGGAAAGCATGTCCGAGTCAGTGATGCGACTCATCAAATCGGTAAGTCGCCATTTCGTTTACGTAAGTGGTCGGCGGCTTCTTTCAGATAACGGAAGGGTCACATCCGTACTGGATACATCGCCATCGCGTACACGGCCGGAGTCTTAGAAACCGCTGCGTCGGACCATCCCAATAACTATGACTTGGCAAACATGTTCGCACTAATCATCGCTCACCATGACTCTTTCGGACCTATCGCCAAGGGAGACACGTTCATACTATGACGGGGGACAAAGCTCCAGCGGGTACGCAAAGGTAATTCTATTGAGGGCGAGAAGTACTATAGAAACAGAGGGGCAAAAATACAAATTTAATGGACACCGAAATAAATAACACTGTGCTCTAGGCTTCCTGCGCGTCGGAGCGTTAGTATCAACAAGGTACATCAGGGAGGGACACACTCACGCGTTAACGATAACTACACGATATACGAACGCATTAGGCGTTTACTTGTAAGCAAGGAAGTAAGCAGACAACGCCGGTAGGTCGTTCGAGCCAGCGTCGGAGTATCCCTGCCTGCGGGAACCGTTGAACTTGAGGACGACGACCGTTCCACACCACGCCTTGAGGGCTGCGCCCGAAGTGATGTGATAAATGGCACGATTGACGGGAGCACCACGCGACAATGCAGTAGGGGAATACCACAAGTGAAGGGGGAATCGAAGTGGCTCTCCATTCAACCCCTGAGTCAAGACAATGCTTTCCGCGTGACCGTCAGGGAAGTGACCGCTGACGAGTGGCTGTGGGCAGATGCCTTGTGAGGGAACCTGTGATGGGCGGCATTTAATGGTAATGATCCTTGGGCGCTCTTCGAGGAACATTAGTAACGGCATAGTTATACGCGCAGCTGACGCGTCGAGAGGGTCTACACACCTTCTTCAGGAGAGAAGAGAATGGCGGAGACCATGATCAACTGCTGCTCTACCGGAGGCGGGGTGGCAATCATGTTGTAGTTTTGCGCGTGGGATACCGGGATACATTCCTTGCGGTGGCGAGGCCAGTCCTAGAGAGCGGCGCGTGCGTCGCGTGAATATCATAGATCTCGTGACAGGACGAAGAACCATCGAGGTTACTCACGCTCTGAAGGTGCTCTGGGGTGCAATACCAGGTGGTTTGGCAGCGGCTACACCACATGGAAGTGGCCCGGCAGCAGACCGTGCAAGGGTGGTTGATGAGAGGAACTTGGTTCATGATGTCGGCGCGTGGTGGAGATGAGAGGGCGTCTGGCGATGACACGAGGAATAGATGATGAAGATCCAAGGCGAGACCCTGGTCTTTATATATATATTTTCGACAATGAATGACACCCTGAGCCAAGGTACAGCCCCTCGTCGCGGTCGCGAGGCGACTCATGGGAGAAGCGGAAAAAAAGGTCGTAGTTCAGGAAAACTACATTTGGTCATAAAGTTTGGGCAGCCGAGATCTAGATACAAGGCGGTGCGAAGGCTCAGGCACGTTATATAAACCTAAAGTTGAAATGACAGCTTGAGCAACGGCGAAGTGAAAACTGAGGATACGTGAACAAACTCAACGATTGGCGACACGACACGCAAATACGACCTGGGAGGGCAACGCTAAGAGGTGGGGATCATCGTGCAACCAGAGGTGTCTGCTTATGGTAAGTACGCGAAACGAGTCATTCAGAATCAGAGTTGGTTTCAAGGAGGGAAGGGACGGCGAAACCGACAAAACAAATGAGCAGACCTTGGACAGCATGTCGGGTCCAACGATAGAGTCCGATGCGCCTGCTACGGTGTTTCGCTTGTGCCCAAAGTTTGGGTGCCAAAGGGCGGAGGTTATAGCAAAAGTGTCGTACAAGGGTGTTCCGGTCCAATCAGAGCCCTCGTGGAGCCTCGCGTAGCCCTCGCGAAAGTCTCAAGAACATAGATCTAGTTTGCAGATGGGCCGGCCGGCCGCCTAGACTGCTTTACCTGACAGGCCACTGGAGCCCACTGTTGGCGGTGTAATATGACGTTACGATCTGAATGGACGGGGTGCAAAGACCCCGAACACACACGTGGTGACTCTTCGAACACTCTGTCACACCCGTCACGCGCCTCACTCGCATCCAATACCACCATGTCGGACGACGAGATGAATATCGACGAGGGTTCGTTTCCGACTGCGCTCCGGCGACGTGTTTATTCACCACTCTACTTCCAGTTGCCAACGGTGGCACCGTGAGACGCAGAGGCAGAGGCTTCCAGAGCACAGCAGGCACGTCGTTGCTCCTGCCAAGCTACCGCAGGTTTAACCACAATGATTTTCCGTCTCACCAGGTGGAAATGATGGCGCAGTCAACACAGACGCGACTTACGACAGAGTCGAGTCTTCCCATGTGAAGGACTCGGACAACCGGGCTGCCCGCTGTACGTCTCATCGCAGCGCCGAGGGCTTCACCTTCCCGCCGGCCTCGCTGATCCCCGCTTTATACATCCGCAGCTGTCGAGGGGTGGATCGTCCTGGTGACCAATGTTCATGAAGAGGCTACGGAAGAAGACGTCACCGACAAGTTCGCCGAGTTCGGTGAAATAAAAAACCTCCATCTCAATTTGGACCGTCGTACGGGCTATGTCAAGGTGCGTGATTGCTGCAGGTCTTGAACGGATCGCGCCCACTAATGCGCAGCATGCAAGGGCTATGCGTTAGTCGAGTATGAGACCATGGCGGAGGCCCAGGCGGCTATCGATGGCGCGTCGGGCACTCCACTTTTGGAACAGGCCATACAATGTGATTACGCCTTCGTGCGACCACCGCCTTCAGGGCCGAAAAAAGGCAGGGGGAGAGAAGCGCGGGGACGGAGTGCCAGTCCGTCCCGGAGATAGAGTGGTCAATGTAACTTGGTGCCGTTGCATTCTCCAGTGTGCCTCAGTTTTACTTCGCGCAACTTTCGCCGTTTCTTGCTGCCGCAGTGCCGCTCACCACGAATGCTTGGCCCTTGTTTCGGCCTAACTACGTTGCTAATATTACTCCGTGGGCGCTGCCTAGTCGGATCATAGACATCTGGACGCCCATTGCAGGTGTTCATTCCCGGTTTCAGCGGCACATTGTTGCCAAGCAAGTCATCGGAAAACACAGCCTGACGACTCAGGGCACAGTGACAGTCTGAAGCTTTATGATACATCTCGACTGAACGTACACAACGACCTCCAGCGCGCCCACCATCTGCCGTCGATCCTGAGCACCGGAAGGAGAGGGGGTGTTCTTTCCAAATATGGAGACAAAGGAAATTGTTCCTGAGAGCGGACATCGAATGTGATTCCCACGTCCGCCTTTGGTGGCACTGACGCGCCCTTGTTGGGTTTGCAGAAACTCGTGGTTTCGTGGAAATTCTGACCGCTGCAGCCCGACGTGCCAAGACAGTTCAACGATGCCACGCGCTGCGGAGGTGACCTCTGAAAGTGAATCGGAACGAGTTCAGACCGGGTCGACGAGAAAGACGTACGCCTCAAAGAAACGACGGGCGATATCTGCCTCGGAATCTGATGTGGAGGAGGTCGAGAAGGAGGTGAACGAGGAGCCCGAAGATACCGCGGCGGAAGGCGACGAAGACCAGGAAGAAGAGGAGTATGAAATTGAGCAGATCTTGGATGCAAAAAAAGGACAGTTTCCTTCGGTGAGTGCCTTTCGTAGTCGACTGTGTCCCATGATCACGGACTGTTGCGTGCGTCCCGCGCGACAAAGGGTAGGACGGGATATCTTGTCAAGTGGAAGAACTACGGAGAGGAGCACAACAGTTGGGTAGATGAACAAGATGCGGGGTGTGTAATGGACATTTCCCTTTTCAATTGGGACCTCGCTGATACCGTTCAGCAATGCACAGGAACTCATCGACCAGTTCTGGGCACAAAAGAAGAAGGGTAAATCGGGCCCTCGCAAGTCAGAGCCCGTGAAGCCAAAGCCAAAAATTGTCGAGAAGCCCTCGAGGAGATCGCTAGTTGAGGTGGAGTCATCCCTCGAACCAGAGAGTCATGTGAAGAAGCGCGGCAGGCCTAAGAGGGACGAGATGCAGGTGGAAAAGACGGAAACTCGAGATGAGGACGAGGATGAGCAGAGGGCAAAGAAAAAGCCTCGGAAGAGCAACGGTGTCGCCTACCAAGAGAAGCAAGAGTTCGATGAGGATATCATTGGCAACATGAAGAAACACATGAAGGTTCCATCATGGGAGGACCTCATAGAAACGATTGACACTGTCGAGCGCGAAGACGACGGCGAGCTCTATGTATTTTTCACCTTGTGGGTTATTAGCCCTTTGTCCCGCCGTCAAGTGTGCTGACGGTTACTGTAGGAAAGCCGATAAGAAGCGTGTGCGGGAGAACTCCCGCGTTTGCGCCGACAAGTTCCCTCAGAAGGTCAGTCCTCGGTTCCCAACATGTCGGACTAACGCTAACCATTTTTCAAACTAGCTGATCATGTTTTATGAGTCAAATTTGCGGTGGAAAACCGAGGACGATCCGGTGGCGGAGGAGTAATCGATAATGTTACCCCACACCGCGTCAATATTCAGTCCTTTGGTTTCGCAACTATTGTTTGGAGTGTGCGCTAATTCTCACAATTCATTTGTACTGCGTTTTGAATCCTACTATGCTATTTCCGATTGATTCATTCGGTCCCAATGAATGGATGCTTCCGTCAATTTCCAACCGCGCGTCAATCGAAAGGGGCAAGGTTCGACCCCACGACGCTGACGAGACGGGGCGAATGACTCGCCTCACGTACGCGATATATGTGACCTGACTCGTGGTCCAGGTACGAGATTGCCTCCGACGTGTGGCGCGCCATCACCGTCGTCAAACAGTCGTTACGACACCCAGCACTCAGGTATACGGTCTGTGCTTGCCAGATACATACATTGTGGCGGCGTCCTAATCCCCGCAACTCGGCCATGTGGTCTCCATGTGGGAAGCTGAGAGCACGTGGGAGGGTCGCTGTCAGGTCGCTGCTATGAGATCGGGTTCGGTATCTGGTGGGGAGGCCGGTGACCGTGGATGACCTGCAGGGTCGGTAGCGTGGATACCATGCAGAGACCACGAGAGCCTGACAGATTCAGACCTTTGAGACCACGCCTTTGGGACTCGCCGGCCGTCAACTCGGGTGCAGCGGAAACATATTCGTATTACTCGTTGCATAAGCCATATCCAAGTCGAATCTTTCACAATAGAGCAAGCGGACCGTCACAATTCCGTATGGGTGATCTCGGCGCCACCCACCACCTCCCGTGCGAGACGTGATACTGCCTCCTCCGGATCAACAACGGAACGTTCTGCTTCAGAGATCGGCTCAACCCTACCCAGGGCGTCTAGTACTTCCTCCTGGCTCCGTCCGATGACAATGGGCGGGACAAAGTCCTGTGCTTCCCAGCCACCCTCGCGCGGCACAGGTAGAATGGAGGCTTCCGACTCCGCCGACTCAGGTTTAGTGCTGGACCCTTTCTCTTCCTCCTTTTGCGCAACACCATTGCCGTTAGTATTGAATGCGCGTTCGCCATCGCGTTTTATCCGACGCAAACGTGTTTCGAACCCAATCACGACGTCCTGAACCTCTGATTCAAGGTCTTGAAAAATGGGGCTCAGTGGATTGGCTATCACCACATTAGGATGGGTCCCATTTTGAATTGAAACGGCCTCGTGAGCATACTGCTCGCTACCTGTTCAAGCATTAGTCTCGTTTACAGTGTCGGGGCCTATAATATAGGATCAATACTGACTGCCTATTAGGGCGTGGTATCGTTGCCAGTCGTCATCCGTCACATCTTCCAACCACGCATAATCAAGACCTAGATCCAACTGGCCCGTCTCTGCCAGCTCGCGCACTTCGGCAGCGACAGTGGCAACCTGTGGCATTTTTAACGGGCATAAGGAAACAGATTTTATTGTTTTCGACGAACCTCTTGGAGTTCCTTATCAAGTAAGATGCGATACCAGGTATTGATGACCCCTTCCGTGGCAGACAGACGCTCGATGAACTTGTCGTTGACCCGATCCGCAACGCGATCCCAGAGGGCCAGCTTTTCGTCGGACCTCCGACTTTCCCCTTTGAGATTCTTGAGATAAATTTCTGCCCCTTTAAGATATTTCTCGGCTTCGCCGACGAGCTCCTCTACCGAATTCCGAACGTCCGTAGATGACGCCAGCTCGGCAGCAGCTGCCGTACGTAGATCACCCAGGCGGGTCCGAAGTTGAATGGTGCTGCGCTCCATCTGCATTTGGAGCTCTGTCTCCCACTTGGCTTGGCGGGCCTCGACGTCGGCGCGTTTTCGCGCGCTTTCCTCGGCTTTGAGACGAAGGCGCTCCACTTGCTCCTCTTCGGTCTCGAGGGGCGGACTAAGTGGACCAGAGTCAGAGTTGCCAGAGTTTCCTAGCGGTTCGTCGAGTCCTAATTCAGCATAGAAGGCATCAAAGTCGATTTCGTCGTCGCTCCGCGCGCTTGCTGGGGGGGTCGTTACCTGCGCAGCTGCAATACGAATGTTGGAGGATGTCGCCGGCTGCGGGGGGTTCGTGGGTTCTTCAGTGGCCGGGAAAACACTTGACGACCACGTAGCCGCGGCCTCAACCGAGACAGCGGATTTCGCGGCATCAGGTTCCTCTACCAACGCGGAGCTACCCAATGTGGGGGTTTCTGCTTCGGGTGGGGGTTCCGCAAGCACAGACCTGGCACTCGGGAACGACTCGACATCCGTGGGCGTGCCGGTGAATCGAGTGGATGTCGTTGGTGCTGGAACTGGTGTGAAAGTCGGCTCGGCGAATGGCTGAAGAGATACTGCAGATGGTTCACTGACGCTAAACAATGTCGATATGTGTACGACGTCGGTCTCTTCGGGTGTGGGAACGGCGTCGTAGGCAGGGATGGAATGGGTAAACAAGGCAGCGGCCTCGTACTCCGGCGTCTCCAGGATCGTGAATACAACTTCAGAAGGCGGCGGCTCACGTTCAGGCGTAGATTCAGGCATGACTTGTCTCCCCCTGCTGAGTTCCTTGACTTTCTCCCACATTTTGGCGACATGGGGGTCAACGAACTTTTGGCGTTGCTCTCGAACGAACAGCGCGAACTGCTGGAGAACGTGACCGCATCTCTTGGCTAACGGAATGGCGTACGGTTTGGCTGCATGATACCCGTCCTTCGTCTTCGACACTGCCAGAAGGACATAAGGCTCTGCTTGACGCTGCCACCGCTGAAGATTATAAAACGCCACTTGAGTATGCGGCAATAAGCGCTGCTCGTATTCCTGCATGACGCGTCGATGATAAGGTTCCAATTTTGACTGGACCAGCTGGACTTGGGGTGCGACGTGTTTATCCCATTGCGGAATAACATATTTATTCCACTGAGGAACGACGCGTTTCCTCCATTCCGGGACGATACGTTTCTCCCATTGAGGGACAACATGGAGGTTCCATTCTTGTTGAGTGCGGAGGAGGATCGGAGTCGTTATTTCGACAGCACGTTGAACATAGGGTTTCGCGCGCTCGATATGAGGGGCAACAGAAGGGTGAACGAGCACCGCTTGTATCGGGGGGATGATGTACGGGTCAAGCATGAGACGCTTGTATTCTGCCAAGCCACGGCATATTGGAGATTGATGCTGTGTGTCCGCAGGACACACAGAAAACGTGTAGATGGTGAACGCGAGGAGGAGGAGTTTGGTGAGGAAGTCGAGGAAGGCCTGGAAGTTGGATTTTTGGTACTTGTTCTAAGAGTCGTCAAAATGATACCGTGGTGCGATGAAACGAGAAGTATGCTTGCCTTTCCATGTCTTCTGGACCTCCTGGACTTCTTTCCCGGGCTGTTGTGCTACAACACAACGAAGATGAGCCCCTCAGATTTCAACATATAAAGGACAGAAAGGGCATGGAACCCGAGCGGTCAAGGGGGTTTGATCGAGGTAGAACACGGAACAAGGCCATATCAAATCCAACGGCAGCGGTTCGAGAGACATTGTTTCGCGTAAAAGACGGGTACTCACAAGACCGTTTTGGTGATATCTGTTGCCATCAGAAGGGTCTTGCAGAGGTGTAGCAGCCACGCCAGAAGTAGCGTCATTTGAAGCACTTGCAGCATCCTTTGAAAGCGATGTTCGTGATGGACGCTGTGTTCCTTGGGAGGGATTGCGTATGACGGGTGGAGGCACGACTGGTGTTCTGCGAGTGACTACCATTGTAGCTGCGGGGCACGTTTACGGAGTTGTAGCTGTTATATATTGGCTGAGAAACAAGGGGCACTGAGTAGATGGGTAACGGTCAGATGGGGGAGGACATCAAAGCCGTGTCGACACGATTGTTGGCGGCAGCGTTGGGTTTGGCACCTACCAGCACAGCCACAAAATGACGTAAGCAAGTCACGCTATATCCTTGATCGCATATGTTTATGTAAGATCTCGTCGAAAGTACATAAATGGATGATCTTCCGCCATCGAATCTTTGATTCGTACCATCTCGTCGAGTGCAGCGCACGCTGTCTGCATGTCGCAGGGTCGACATGCTCGGTCGACAGTCTGTCAGGGTAACTTACGCTCACAAACGGAGACGTTTCCAGGATGCAAGCAAAAGACCGCCGATGTCTTCACCATTGGAGGTCCTTCCGCCCGACGTGGATGATCTCACGCGCACCCAGATGGCTCGTCGGATGCTCAAACGGACACGTCGCGTGGCTCTCGCAGAACAGCTAGAAGACAGGAACGTCGACCACATCAGAGAACACCTCGCGAAGCGGATAAAGCGTACTAAAGAGCGTGTGTCGAATGTCGACCCCACCTACGCCCAGGATGATCTCACGTTCCAGACACCATTTTCCGCCTCACAATCAATACACGAGTCTACTGTCCCGAAATCACCGGCACCGGAGCCATTGTCGCCGGTGCCAGCCAAACCTGTCGTCTCTCGTACCAGCTCCAGGAACCTCAAAGAAAACAGCACGCTCCCTCAAACTCTTGCGTCGCCGTTCAGCAGTCGCCCTGGATCAGCTGCTCCATCCCCGAAACGCAAAGGCGGAGGACGATCATCTCGCCGAGTATCACGCATCTCCCTTCATACGAAATCTCGTACCCTCTCAGGAGTCTTCAAAGAAAATACGCGACGTGTTTCTCGGAAAGACTCCACCACGTCTCTCAGGAATGCAAACAGAGAATCTTCCGCTAGGCTCCTCAAACACCGACGCTGTCCTTCGAGCCCTTCAACCGCATATATGCGCTCCCAATTTGCCCAGGAAGACTTGACCGCTCCACCAAAGGCATTTTCCCGCACCTTCGACGACTCCGATGAATTACCGTCACCTTGTGGATCTTTTTCTAGCAGCAACTCGTTTTATGCCGATCAACCGCAATCTTGCTCTACTCCGGCCTTATCTCGACTACGAAAGCCGTCCGATGCCGGAACTGACAGTCTCTTCGATTCTTTCTCTCTGCGCAAAGATCCAACAAGGACAAGCGACGTTGAAATGATGGACGATATGGGGCACCCTCGACGTCAAACCATTCACCTATCTGGAAACAGTATTTTTTCATCCTCTGACGAGTTCACGATCGGATCGCATGGAATGACTCTGGAGAGGAACAGCGTCACTACCAGGGGTGAAGCACCAACCCGCGTTGTCCGTCAAGCCTCACCTGATCGTGTGGTCCTCAAAGGGCCTCATTCTCTTGCTGGATCGTTCGTCGCGGAGTATGACATCCCCCTTCATGACCTAGATCACCCCCCTGTATCGATCGTGGCTAGCAAAATGCTTACCCGGGATGGCGTACGCAAGTCATCCGTCGGGAAAAAATCGTTAGGCTTGCCTGGCACCAGTCCTGCTCGTGGCGAGAGCCTCATTGTCCACAAGTGTAGAAACTCTGGCGTACCCAGATCATCCGTCGGTGAATTAGTAGGGTTACCTGACACTCGTCCCGCGCTGGGCGAGAACTCCCCCGCAACCCGAATACTTAGAGATCCATTCAAGTCGTCTGTCGGAGAACAACCGCTTGGCTTGCCTGGTACCAGCCCTGCGCGCGGTGGGAACCTCATTATCCGGACGTCTACCAACCATGGTACAGTAACACCCCCCGCCTCCCCACCCAACACGTGTCCTCTTTCCAGCCCTGCTTCGGAGTTAGCGTTGGAGCTCCAATCCATGGACATCTGTGGTATGTCACCTAGGCATTGCGTCTATTCGATCGCCCCAGGCTGCTTTCGCATGTCATCGTCAACCGCGGCGTTTCTTTAGTAAACATCTTTAAACGCCGTGCTATCCAGTCGATTATTGTTTATTAACCGCATATTAAGTAGGTCATCCGGATACCTACTCGGGTGGAGATGCGCATTATGTAGCTGCCCCTGTTCCTCTTCAAACGCGTTCGCGTTCTCTGCGAGACGTTCCCGCTGAGCTCTCTGCAAAAAAATCCGTCAAACGAAGGCCCATTCGGAATCGAGCAAGTACCATTCGTGCGTCCGATTTTGCTAAACCCGGCACTCTCTCCGGAGTAGACGCTGGATTATCAGTCCTTTCGTTGGGCAATGTACGACGTACTCGTTCTGGAACCGTAGTTGGCCCGGACTCCAAACTTGCAGCCAAAAGTGTAACGTTGCCCGCTCAGACGACCAAGGCGGCCACCAGGCTTGCGGCTGTTCAATCTGGATCTGAATCCGAGTCCGATGATGAGCTACTGCTGAAAGGCTTCTGGATGGAGGACATCGAGTATCTCGGACTTGCGGTACCTCGAGGTAGGAGGGACGCCGAGGCTGACGAGCTGAATCTGGGCGGCTTATGGCATGGTTTGGAGTTTCCTCCCCGTCGAATGGGGTTGAGAAAGCGTTAGTCGGTGAGGACGGCCGTGGACCACTGTTTTTTTTCAGCGTTGGCATCCGTTTTGGTCTTCAATGCTGTTTTGCGATCGTTTTCTTGGTGCCTGGACCTTGCTACATGCCATGTTTTTGTGACCGTCTTCGTCGCGCTTTTTGTTCCTGCTGTTCGCCTGGTGTTTATTTAAAGTTCATGGACCATGGATGTAAAGAGTAGCCACAGGCGATTATGTCACCACTGAGTTGCGTCTGTTTTCTCGGGCAACTTCAGTACAAGCACTACGGTTATCTGTGCTGGTGAGTTCCAAACTCGATATGTCTGCACATTTAGTAGTACTCACTGGCAGTGCTCGTTCAGCGGATTGTCTGGCTCTATCTTGGCCTAGCAGCCTGGTGTCGATTGAATTTGTCACACGACCTAATTGAGGTGGTCTTCATGCCTTTTGCAAAAGAAGTTGTTCTTGAACCTTTCCTCTTTCTTCGGTGTTGCGAATCAAAACCACGTCTAGGCAGCCCTATTGTTACAGCTATAACGATGCAGCAAGTGTGTTCAAACCGTATTTCCTCCATAACTTTCAGGTTTCATCACACACCTAATGATGCCTGCTAACGAGGTCAGTCGAGTATCCTTACCTTTGGAAGAAGATAGACTGCAAGCGCTACGATCTCAGTGCTCGTAAATGGCATGAAGCAGGGTAGTTTCGTCGCCGAGCATTCGTTTCGTGCGACTGATTAGGTAGCACCCTGCCATCGAGGCGACGCGCAATGATCACAGTCCTCGCCTTTCCATCCAGGGCGCCTCCACTGTAGTAGCTTGTCGCGACGTGAGTCCCTCTAACGTTGGCCTAGCGGAGGGGTCGAACTCATTGCTCACGATTTTTCCGGAAGCGCGCTGATCCCCAGCTTCAGACGGTACCCTTTCTCACCCAGCCTGTCTCGACCGTTATCTGTTGAGATGCTCGAAGTCGGTGTTGAAACGAGCTCGTACTTCTGGAGAAGAACATGCCTGGACGTGAGGCTTGATGGGACGGAGTTTTTTTTTCCATTGGTCACCGTCGAACCGTCCATCCCCACATCATGCAGAAGGGTCCGTGGCGACTGACCGCTCGAGCAGTGACGGGCAAAGACTATTTTGGACGAACACCGGCTTCGATCGTCTTGGCGTCTGATCGTCCGACGGCGGCGCTGGTCATGGGCTCGAGAAGTCACCGAGGAAATCACGTCGGACCAGTACAGCGGCTCCGATCGTCTTGGCATCACGAGCAGGTCATCCAATAGCGCGGGGCTGCCGCGGACCCGCCGCCAGCTGCGTGTTCTCTCTGAGTCGTGCTCGTCTGCATCGCGGACCCGCTTGTACACGTCTCCTCCTCAAAACGGCGAAAACGTCCATCGTAAGTCAGCAATGCATTCAAGTTACTGTACCAACACACAGGATGACCTCAACACGTAGTAGTCCCGTAAGAGTACACTATACATAGCACACGATAGCAGCGGAAGAATCAAGGCATCGCTAGGGTTAACGCAGAAAGCACGTGGGAAGCGTCGGGGTATCGAAGGAACGCAGTACAAAAACTAGCACAAGGCGGGAGAAGAGCAATCCAAACAAGACAGTCGCATGCAGGTACAACCAAAAACAGGGTATGAAATCTGGAACGAGGAAAATAGAAAGACGTACATCATAGACTTATAATAGATCCAGCCAGGTCAAGGGTCGAAGTCGAAACGTCTTGATCATCACGTACGTCCGCGTACGACGAGTCCGCCGTCCCAGACGCCCACGTTCCACCCGTCGCGAGCAAGCGCGTTCCGAACGGCGGGCTTGAGCACGCCGACACCGTTGATAGAGTGGGTCCCGCGACCAGTGATGATTCTCAGCGGGTTCGCTAGCGAGTTTTAGTAGATGTGCCAGAGAGCCAGCGTCCGACGGTCACGCATGCGGAGAAGAAAGTGAATACGTGAAAAGGAGCGAAAGAGACGGACCTGGGGTGAACGACGAACGGACGAGAGAAGACAGAGACTTACCGGGGGAGCAACCCTCGCATTCGAGAATCTCCTTCACGATGACAATCGCTTCGGCGATGGAGGTACCGTGAAGGTCGATGGTGTTGCGGTCTGTGGCTGCGGAGCTGCATGCGCGTCAGGGAGGTTAGAGGACGAGGCATGGAGTACGCGAATAGCATAGACCACGTAAGACGCATGCAACGAACATGACGTACCGTTTGGCCTCCACAATGATTCGCGCCTCGTTCAGAGCCTCTTTTCGAGCCAATTCTTGAAACTCGCGGGCCTGTTCGCAGGGGGTCAGCAAAGCGAGATCGGACCGCTTCGAGCAACCAGAGCACGGCACGAAGGACACACCCGTTCCGCGAAATACAGCGCGACCTCGCCACCGCGCGTCTTGGTGTTTCCCTTGCTCCACGCCCTAGACGCCTCCCGCAGGAGCTCGTCCCGCTTCCTCAAACTCACTTCCATCCTGTGTTTCAAATCAGGTCGCGCGAGTTCGCCCACGTCGCCCTTGCCGCCCTTGCCGGCCCAATTTCCCGCCCCGCGGAGCTTTCCCGCCTTCGCCGAACGCCGGCTCTGGTTCGTCGCGTCATACGCGGGGATGTGGAGCGCGAGCGGATGGGGGCCTTTGGGCGGCTTTATGGGAACCGTCTGCCATTCGAACGGATGCGTCTTGTCCGTGCCGAAAGACGGTCCCGGGTAAGCGGAGAAGCTCTTCCGCTTCGACGTCGGAGGGGGTTGGACGGCTGGTGGGCCGCTCGGAAGTTGCCGCATCGCCCCACCGGTACTGCCACTTCGATTGCGACTCGTGGAGGGTGGCGGTGGTGAGGTTGGGACCCAGGCAGAAGAATGGCTGGGAGAGAAGGGGGATTTGGGGACGTGGTATACGCCCATAGCGAGCGCCCCCGACTCGAGATCGCGATCAAGCTCCAGAAGCAGCCAGACGATGTCGACAGCGTTGTCACCACACCCACGTGTGGCACGCATGGCGAGTTGGGCGTCACTGAAGAGTTTGGAACGCTGTTCAACGTCGAGGGAAGCGTAGGTAGGGGCATCGCGGAGAACGTCAAGCACGGTGAAAAGGGCCGTTGTGTTGGAAAGCGGATGAGAGCCTGCGATGGACGAAAGTGCAGCACGGAGGGCGTTTGCAGGCGAGGTATACTTCGGCGAGTGAAAGTGCGACTGGAAGAAGGACGGAGTGTGGGATGGCAGGAGCGTGGCGAGATGTTCTGAGAGGGAGGAGAGCTGCGTCCATGGATCGGGAGCGGGCGTCACAGGGGATAATGGGGATGGTAAATGTTGTTTCTGACGGATGTCGACCAGCGTGATAGTTTTGCCACGGGCATTTCTCTTCTTCGCGGCCTTTCCGTTGGCTGCAGGTTTCTTCTTTGTTTCGACAATTTCCCAGATCCCGTCGCCCCAGGTATACGGAGACAGGGGCTCGTCATCGTCAAGGGTGTTTAAGCCTCGTTCTTCGAGTTCGCGAATATATTCGTTGGTCAATAGAGTCTCTATGACAGATTCCATGTCCACATTGGTTTCGTCCATGCCTGCTTCGCTGAGCGCACGTCTGAGCCGCGATTGCGGTATATGTGGCAACGCAGCCTGCAAAAATCCAAGAGGCGAGCTAAAAGACTCTTGTGAGGCGGCAGACGAGTCGGAAGCGGTCGAGCTTTCTGTCATTTCGGCACAGAAATCGGGGCAGCTGTTTGATTCGTCCGTGGTGATGCATACCGAGGAAAGGTTTGCCGAGTCAAGTTCATGTTCGTACTGTGCCGTCGCCTGGCTTGCGAGTTCCTTAAGTGTCGTGCGGAATGCGTCGACCTGGTCCGGCTGCTGAGAGGGGTCCAAGTCAGCGATCAGCACTGCGAGAAGCGAGGTGTCCAGGGGTGGACAGAATTCTGTCTGGCGATATCATGAGCCGCGAGTTGAACTTCCCTCGATCCCGGTTACCTGCAAGGCGTCGTGGAGCGATCCCATCGTCCTCTTCAGTTTGACTTGATCGTAGGTGTGGAGTGGAGGTGTATCACGTGATGATATTGGCGTGTCCCCTCCTCGTGGTCGTCTTCTTGTTCCTCAAAGTCGCGCTGATACTTTCGACTCGACCCACAAATACTCGCAAGCATCCATGTTTTTTTACATCTCCCTCTTCGCCGCCTGTGCATTATTGGTAATGGGTAAGTACCATTCCTGCCCGAGTTGCGCAGCACTCGTTCTCATCTCCTATTCTCATGGCCCAGTGGCATACCGCTACCGCTCCGCCGTCCTGCCCCATGTACCCATGAAGATTAGGTCCTTCCTCGGTCTCAGCCAGTACATCCCTCTGTCCACGTTCTCCAGTCAAGCCGAAGCCGGCCTGACCTCTGTCATGTTCGACATTGAAGCCAACATCAACGACGGCGACTCCAGAGCTGGTCTCGACGAGCAGGGTACACAAGAGGTGCTGGAGATCATGCGGCGAGAACGCGTCAAGTAGGTTCTTTCGAGTGGCTCGTTACGCTGTTGACGTGTTCGGCGCCCGTCTATCAGCTTCGACCAGGCGAGGTTGATTCGCCATAACCAGATTCTCGCTCGCAACGGTATCGATCCTTCTGGTAGGTCTCTCCTCCATGGTCCAACGCTGGACGTCTGACGATCGCTTCAAGGGATGCCGCTGGACGCCAAGGCAGTGACACGGCTATGATCGACGAGCCGCCTCAGAGATCAACTCTTCTCATGTTTTAATAGCCTCTTTTATGTCTCGCGTTATCTTGCTCACACTCCCTTCGCTTCATACTGCCGATGACTTTATTTATCGCACGCGGACTTGACTCGCTCATCTTAATCTGTCTCTGATGTTTGGATGCTCCGATCGGTCCTGTTTCCCATCTATTAATTCTCATGTATCCGAGGGGGATCATCGATATCGATGTCCCACTTTGACCCACGTTGGATGTCCGAGATAATACTACGCCACACATACTAAGTCTGACGTTGACTGCCAGGACGGACGGCGGTGACCACGCGCGTCATAATCAATCCCATGTTACCACCACTCATCTGCGACAAACCGCGTCCTACGAACGACATGAAAGTCGGGGCCGATTTTTTTGTTAGAAATCCAGCCCGCTGCAGTCACGGTCTTCTCTCGAACGGGGGGAAGAATATATAATACTTAACCCACCGCGAGGTTCGAACTCGCTGCAGAATATGCTGGAACTCAGGGCATCCTTGACCGTTGGAGAAATTTCAGGGGACTCCCTCAGGCTCTTCGGACAGGGACTGCGTCAATCAGGAACAAGAATCAAGAACCAAGACAAGAACCCACATTCGTGTCTCATCTAAATATGCGTCAATAGGAGCGAGGTACATAAGGGCAGAATATCATGTTGTCTGGCATTCGTCCTCCTCCTTCCGAACTGTGATATCACTTTCCCCAAAGCCTAAGGACTCTCCGAATCCGTGTGGATGCATACCACACGCGGCAGCTTGCCACGGACTTGAACGTGCAAATGCCTGGACACTTGTCTGCGCTCACAAGACGAGTGTCCTGGCATTTGAGCGTCCTGGTCAGACGAGCAGCAATGTCGAGATGGTCGGTTGGAAAGATCGGAGCATGGGACAGCACTCCGAGTCGCATGGAATACTGGCATTGATAGTTTCCAGTTAACTGGAGCGTCTCGGATACGGATATTCTGCGAGGGCTGGATTGACGCGTCGGACACTGAAGTCGAACAAAGGCAGGTCAGAAGACTCAGGGGTTATTAGAGCCTAAACAGGCAGGCGGGGATATCTCGTTCCTCGTTCCTTCTCCACTACTTACATATCATGCCTTCTCCTCCATCGGACGACGACGACGCGTACACAGAGGTTCGTCGATCTTACCATGTAACCCTGCGCGTCAGCTGCTCACGACGTTCGCAGGTCAAGCCCCGTCGGGCCAAACGTCGTAAAGCCAACACCGGGAAAGCATCCGCCCCTGCAAAGTGCGCCACCCGCGCCTCCACCTCCCTCTTCTCTCTCATCGAACTATTTCAACACGGCCTGACAATTCGTGCGCCATGCGAGTCCGGGGTCGAGAAGAAGAGCCAAGGCGATGGCGATCGGGGTCAAAGCGAAGGCGATGGGTTCGAGTCGACGATGGCGGAATTTCTTCCAGAGTATCTCGATGTGCGGCAAGTCCTGTGGGCAAAGTCCGCCGATTTCACGCTTCCCGTGCGTCATCTCGCATCGACGTCCTCGCTACGGAGCGCTCATTCGGTTCGTCAGGAGGACAATAAAAGCGTTGGCGGTGGCGAAGCAGAGCGCGAGCTCATCCGCCCGCTGTCACGTTTAGAAATGGCCAGGATCGTGGCGTCGACGAAAAAGCATATGGCCAGGCGTGTGACATCTCCTTCCGAATGTATCGCGCTGCGGAAGTTGCAGGTGCAGCAAGTACGTCGTGCGTTGGCAAATGGATCGGTCGATCTCGCTCACTTCCTAATAGGAGAGACGGAGAGCAGGCATAAGGAAGTCACCCGTCGTCGATACGCCCACGGGGTTGGCCCCGCTTGACATGCCACCTTCTGTGCCCATTCCCCACGCCGTGCTCGAGGGGCTCCAGGCGATTCAGACCACTCAATATGAACATTCGTTTGCGGCACGTGTCTACGGGCACACCCCACAGAAGACGCCAGGATTAATCGCCGTGGACTGGGAATCTCGCGTGCCTTGGATATTGCTCATGGACGACATTCTAGCACACCACGCTCTTTCGCAGTCAGTTGACACAATTTCACATAACTGTCGAACTCATCCAGTCATCTAGTCCTGAGAGAGACCAATCCGAAAGACCCCACGTACCCATTACCTATGTCTCTCTTCAGCCTTCTCATCTACGCCAGGTACATGACCTACTAGCACGCGTCTTTTGGGATGGTATCAATGGTCAGCTGACTTTTATAATTGTTTTTGTGCTGCTATGGCTTGCTGACCGCCTTCGGACGCTAGTTAGTGACGCCTTACTCTACTCGCCAGAGCGGTGTACCGTGATCGCCACGTACGGTCACCTCATCGTTGGTGCTGCATTCTTGAGCTCACCACAGGAAACATACATCACCTACTTGGCCGTCAGAGCTGGCTGGGAGAATGCCCAGATAGCTACGTATGTCACCTCTTGTCCGATGCCGTTGACAATCGGAACCCACGTTGTTCTCAGGACGATGTTGTACCACCTCATCGTGCTCCATCCACACCGGGATATTACCCTGCACGTGTCCGTAAACAATCCTGCGATGGTGCGTCGCCTAGCGCCTTGATTTTGTTTCGATGCACATATCACGTTCATGCCCCAAGCTGCTATACAACCGATTCGGATTCAAGGCAGAAGAGTTCATCACGGGGTTCTACGACGCCTATCTCGACGCGCGGTCGAGGGCGTCTAAGAACGCGTTCCGTCTGCGCCTGCGCCGATAAACGTTGGCGGCCCACGAGCGTGGCACCGATCGTCCACGACACCGCACGCACGTTAGCAAGGGGAGGGTTAGGGCGTATGGTGCTTTATTACATTCGCCCGCGTGGAAAGGGGCGTTCGCGGAGTGCCGTGCCCTCTCGGATTGGACGGTTGCCAATTGGGCAGCACGCATCTGAGTATAAAGCACGACTATGCACCGATAGTATGAGTACTTAAGCAAGCAAGGCCAGTACACAGCATTCGGTGCCTTGTCGACTCCTTTTACTGTCCGTCTTTTTCAGGTAACTTGTCCACACGGGAAATTTACATAATAAATGACTCTGGTGCTCGGTTAATCCATAGTCCTCCGATAGGCCATCGGAATTAGACAGAAACAGTAGCATGCAGCTCCGACATGTCCCAGGTGCATATCCCGTGTTGACCAATTGGCTATGCCTTTGTTTTTGAGTATGTCAGTTATCGGGATCCCAGGCACTACTTTCACACGGTATAAGCCAATCCTCAAAAGAATTCCGGTCAACAGAAATCACACTGTATCGTGATCGGCAAACATGGGCTATGTTATATGGGCCTGTCGGAGTCGTCTGCCATCAATTCCGAGATGATCCAACGACACGTTGAGGAGCTATGGGTCGACCGAAGCTGACAGCGTTCTTTATGTAAATTTTCTCACGGGGACAACAATAAGTGGCAGTGTTTTTCCACGATGAGCATGTTGTTGAGGCTGTAGTTGTCGATCATCATCATCGTATATCCCCCATTTTCTCTTCTTCTTCACGAACCAGCTACGAAATCGATGCAGTTTCCCTTCACGTTCACTCTGCACATTCCTGGTCTACACAACCCGTTTTTGGCCAGACCCGGCCCAGAGCAACCCCGTTCCCGGATCGAGGGCGGTGCCATATCGCGTCAGAGGGCCTCTCTTCCTCCCCCACGATTTCCTCCTATAAATTCTCTCTCTCCACCCGTACCTCTCGCGCGCAAGAGAGGCTGGATCCCGTCTGAGCCTGAGCCGAGCCACGCTGCCACCTCCGCAACCTCTACCACCGGCTACCTAGACACCCCCGCGAAGTACAAGGACATGCCCCTCCGCGAACCGGAACAGGAGGCAGAAGATATGATCGCAGGTGTGTCTTCTTCGTCTTGCGCCCATATCCCCCCATCCTTCCGTCCCGTCCCCGTGTATGTAATCCACTTCACATTCCACGTGCGCTACAGCCGGGCGCCACCAATGGTAACCATTTTTAATGGAAACCAACCCGTCTTCTCCCCATCCCACTCACTCTTCGTTCGTTCATGTTATTCACTCGCGACTTACTTCTCGTTATCCATGTAGAACTACCCCCCGCAAAGCGGCGTCGCACCCTCGCTGGCTCGATTGTGTCAACAGCGCTGAGCGCTGCCTTGATCGGCACCGCAGTTGGCCTCACGGTATATCGACTGTGCGTCCTCGTCTTGATCCGAGCCCCTTCAGCTTTCCGTTACTCAACGGTGCCTTAGCTGGCGGGACCGGGGTAAACAACCAGACCAACTTCCACCCCCTCCCCCTTATCAACGCGGCGACTGGGTTCCCGTTGTTCCCGAACCAGTAAGCGCTTCCCCGTCGTCATAGATTTCATCTCACACTGTATAGCCTAAACAGATTGAGGCGTCGACATCACAAAAGACGCGCAAGCTCCGTCCAGCTCCGTCTTCCGTGCGGCGCTCTGCTGGCCGTCCTCACCGCAAGCCTCGTGCGAAGCTCCAATCCGTCACCCCTCCCCGCAGCGTGTCGCCCGCCTACACCTCTCCTCGATCTGAGCCTGATTATGTCCACGTGCATCACCAGGCGGGCGACGGCGAAGCGGATCTCGAACCTGAGGTGGACCAGATGGATTGGATAGGCGACCGTCTCACCCGTCTCATTCAAGAGGGTCAGAAAGCCCTCGGACGCGAGATCGTGGTCATGAGCGACGCAAAAGAGGACGAAGTTGACGACGGTTCCGGTGCATGGGAGGAGGAACAAGACAGCCAACCTGTTCCGTCGGTCTCCTGTTCGTCCATCTCTCGCCGTGGCTCTGTGCGGTCGCTACGCAGGTCACACAAACCACGCGACATCCACCTCCCCCCTTCTTACTCTCCGTACCCGATCTCGCCTCCTAGCAGCGCGTCCCCGAAGAAACGCCACTTCGAGTCGGGCTCTGTCCACCGCTCGCCGGGACGGCCACGCGGAACTAGTGTACCAAACACACCTCGCCGAACCGCACGCGGAATGTCTGTCGACTCTGACACGTTCGCAGCACCTGTCGCGTCGTCTTTCAAAGAGGATAAGAGCGCGTGGGAAAGTCCCGAGCTTCGTGAATCGATGGAGCGTGCGCGGGCACGGTACTTGCAGAGACGGGCTCAATGAGACCCAGCGGTGCGCCTTCCGAGTGTCGATTGCTTTCTCACTGCCCGTCGTTGGCAGTTGTAATTGTTCTTCTCACTGTTTTTCTTCGCGATCGCGGAGCTCGTCGTTCCACGCGACACACGTACACACATAGTATCGACTAGCTACATACATGCAGACCAAGACCTGACCCACGAGATGCTCACGTCGTACCGTTCGCGTTCGTTCTTTTTGTTATCGTACAAGTTTTACCTTTGTCCAGTGGAACGTGTTTACTAGCTGATTCTGGGGAGGTGTACGACGTGTCCTGACAATGATGGTGGATTTTTGACTGGGAAAGTGTCGCCTGTGGCGACTTCGACCTTGCTTGCAGTTGCAGCGACACACGGCGTGGTTAATCAATGGATCGTGTATCGGTATGAGGTACAGGGAGAAAGCATCCGATGAACGAGCGTGAACACTTGGATAGACCTCGCGAGAGCGAAGTGCGAGTGGCTAGATGCAACGGGAGCGGCGTTAAGTCTTGCTCGAACAGATACGGCAGGAGCGACGGGTGAGCTTTCGCGCTTGAATAGATCCGTTTGGAGTGACGAACGAGCGCTGGTGGTAGGACATCACTGCGACAACCCCTTAGGTGGCCTTGCCGGTCCCCAGAAGGCCACCCCTTGTCAGCTCCCAGCTTGCGACTCCCCTTGCTATCACGAACCTGCCTGGATCTGTCTGCGGCCTCCCTTAGTTGCATTCCCAGTGACAGTACCCACGAGGCGACGAAACCATGGCGAGCGAGGGTACGTGCATATGCACACAGCATGGAAGGGTGGACGATGTAAGGCATTGAATGATACCTCGTCGTCGTCTGACGAGCAAGAGTGGGTGTGGGCATGGGTGTAGTGAGGATGAGCGGGCCGAGGGGCGGACCTGTGTGGATGACCGCAGGCCGCGAACAGGTGCGAAGGGGGCAGTGGGCGTAGGTTGGGTCCAAGGAGGCGCGGTGGCAACCCCCCGCGCCCGATCCGACACGTCGCCGGTGGTTTGGTAGTAGGAGGGCTGGGACCTGGGCCTCGGCTAGGGCAGAGTCCTTCCGAGCGGTGTCAGGGTCCTGGCGCTCACATGTCAAGTCTGCGCCCCTGGTTCCCTGGGTCTGGCCCTCCCCAACGTGAACGAGCACCGAGAGGACGGCGGACACGAAGGGGGGGGAGGCGCGGCACAATGGAGCGGGCAGCGGGCGCGATTGAGTCGGTGTTGGTTGACGGCGGGATGCGAGCAGACGCGAGGAGGGACGGTGGACGCCGATTGGGCGTGAGGAGACGCGAGGGGAGGCCGCCTTTAAGTGTGTCGTGTCGTCGTCGTCGTATGACGACGGCAACGGTGGGGGCACGAGCTGTCAAGTTTCAACGTCTTGGAGTGAAGGGCATGTGTACGCGACGGCGGGGATCGGGAGACGTACAGGGACAGGGTACTACTGGCCCTCACCCATGCTCTTCCCTATGCTAACAGTTTGGACACTCCCTACTACGTAGTACTTGCTGCATCTGGAAATTCGAATTCGGCGAACCGCTTCTTCCTCACCATTACGACACCCAAATACCCCCTAGACAAATCATGATAGTATTCAAAGTCCTGATCTAACTTTGTGACATGCCAGCAACCCCATGTCAAGCTGTCAGCCTTCCCGAGCTGACTGATTCCTGTGGGAATTAGTAGTGGCCGAGGCCGATCTGTGTACATTACGGGGTAGATTTTATTCTACCACAGCAGTCCGTGGGGTAAATTCCCCGGACTAGGAAGTAAGGAGCTCAGACTGTGGTAGGTTCAATGATTTATCGCGACCCTTCAAGTTGGCACATTCATTCACGCTCAGCGCTGAGCTGCCGGATTAGTCAAGCTCACTTTGAACCTCTCAGGCTAGGACGAAGGGGGCGTTGGCTTTTGCCGCACTGCCTTGCCAAGGCCATACCCCGAGTCTTCAACTTATCGCGCTTTCCCGCAGTCCATACCTGTACTTTCTTGATCCAGACTTTCGGTCGGTTTTTTTCTTCCAAGACTGCTTGAGATGAACCGTCCACAATCGTTTCTAGGGCGAACGGGTAACAGAGACGATTACATTCCAAAAGAAGCCACTGATGAGCCACGCCTCGAGTCTTGGCGGATAATTGCACTGGAGTCTGTGATCGCTCACGTTGGACGCGAGGCTGAGGGTCACCAACGCCCGTGCGCCGCACCACAGGGAAATAGAAGTCGGTGTTAATCTAGTTTACCCTCACAGCACAGATTACCACCACCATTCCAGGATGTCCTATTTTCGGGCACGATTTTTTTCTTGCAATGCCGTTAATGTGGCAGATGATTCGTCTTCGTCTGGGCAAGGTGGTATTCGGAGGAATCCATCACATCCAGAATAAAAGGTACGTCTCTCGGATCAATCGCTGCCCTTCAATTCTCCTGTAACTAGATCTTACAATGACGCCAAATTCTGCTCGTCAGCCGCCTTGCAATCCGGTCGAACCATGTTCTTCTGATGTCTATGCTTCCAACGAGGTCATAACTCCTGAGTTTCTTCCGTAAGCTCACTATTGGGCTACAGTTGAAAATCTTTTGAGGCTCAGTTACAGCATCTGGCGCAGCGGGTCTACAAGTTTTCAGACACCATACCCTCCGCGATCATCCCCCAACAATTTCCGTGTTATATCAGATGCGCTCAAGCACTCTGTGCTAGATGTCACTTATGTTTCACGAACACCTCGCGGTGACACGGGGTCATCTGGAACGCACGGGGCTGGGGTATTTTGGCATCCAGATCTACATCCTTCGTCTACGACTGGGACAGACCAGGTCAGCCCGGTAACTTTTCGCGTTCCACTGTTGCTATCAGAACGGAATATTCCTCGTGATATGCCGCATATTTTACGACCGTACGCTCTCCACCACCCATCACTTTGTAACCATGAAACACTCACCGAAACTCTTAGTCCTCACACGGTCTGTACTACGTCGTCGCCACATACACCCGAGAGTATTCCATACCAGATTCTTACTGATGCAATGCCTCTGCCCAATCCTGATCCGAGTTTAGTTCGTGATGAATTGGTTTCTGTACACGGGATGACAAGATGCACTGGGATCGAGGATACTATTGCCACTTGCGAGGTAAGCGGATGAGCCTCCTTCCGCGAGATGGATTTCACGAAGCGTACTTGCCTCAGTGTCCTTTTCTTGGCTTTAAATACAACGAGGTTCCTCTAGCGCCGACCGCCGACCACTCGATCAAATACAATCAAGACTGGTCACCTCAGGTATGCCACTGTCTTTTTGCGCTGAGTTCGAGTTTCGACGTCTTCTTCCTCGAAGGATATGATCGCATTTAACGGCTTTCTTCGGGACGAAAAAGAGATTCTCTGTCAATGGGAAGAGAACATGACAGTCTGCAACGACAAAGTGAGGGGCAAAGAACTTACAATCCATTTGCGACACAAACACGATATCGCACTGGGACTGCAGAAATATTCGTGTCTCTGGTACTTATGCCCAACGAGCCGGTCTATGACAAAGTCAAGCCTCGAAAGACACGTAAACGAGGCGCATCTTCCCGTCAAGTGGACCTGCCCAACCTGTACAAAGACCTTTTCAAGGAGGAAAACCTTGATGGAACACTTTGAACGATGTTCCCATCGCGTATGACGGTGGCCGTAGGATGCATGGGATGAGGGACTTCCGAGTCATAGCCGTTGTTGCCAGTATGGCACGAGCGAATGTTTGAAACCAACCGGCGACCGCGCGGTTCGCACATCGTGTTATGTCTTATCGAGCTTACCATTTTCCGTTTGGAATAGCGGGATCCATTGAGTAATCAAAACATGGCAATATAGACAGGCGTACAGACGAGTGACAGGCGTCGATTGGAGAAGGTCGTGTGCACTTACATAAGCGGACCGTGCCCACGGTGTTCGCCCATATTCTCCGCCTATGTAAGTACGCCGTGTTGGAAATCGTTGAATTCATCCACGTGTCCTGCCAACTGGCAGTTTTCACTTGGCCGTCGTTCATCCACAGACTGTCATTTCAACTTTAGGTTTCAATAGTGTGCCTGGTTGAGCCTTCGCACTGCCTTGTATCTAGATTTCGGCCGCCCAAGCGTCAGGTTTACGACCAAATGTGCCAGCCACTTCTCACACGAGTCCCTTCGCGACACGACGAATTCGGGCTATCTTGGCTCAGGGTGTCGTGTTCATTCACCACGATCAGTGTCGGGCATATTCCAAGACCACCACCTCACCGGATCTTTAGCATTCATTCCTCGTGTCCTCGCCAGATTCATCCTATCACTCGCCAACGTGGACCCCTTCCTTTTTCCTGCAGGCCGACCTTCATGTGGTGTAGCCACACAGCTAGGTATTGCACCGCGGAGAACTCGCGTCCGTCGCGGGCAATGTGGTGCGCGTCCACAAAGTGGTTAACCGTGTGTGCGGTTCACACCAGGCGAGTACACGCTTCGTTCCACCTACGTGATGTGATCCCCCTATCTCAGATGTTCAGGGTACACAGGGGTCTCTCGTCGCTTGTCGGAGGCCTGGCTGTCTGGGGCTTAGACAGCGTTTGGAGGACTAGGTTGGTCGTTCCGCCAGCCCGTATAGAGTGGCCACCGAACGCTGATCGTTCCGCCTCATCTCAGAAGGTCAAGGAGCCTTATGCCGCCGGCGATCAAAAGGAAGGTTGGCGATGCTTCCGACACATTGGAAGACATCAATGTGTTCGGTCGGTTGCCAGTCGGTCTGCACATTTCAATAATCCCGGCGAGTCTTTGCACTGTACGCAGCCCTCCGCGGCCAAAAACCGCTTTCCAGCACTCCATACATTGCAGAGTGGACCGTAGTACCCTCCCGAAGCACTATCTAGTGATGATCGGGATCTGTCCGCCCACGCAACGGTGAAAGATGACCTGTGGCGATGGGGTCGAATATTTACGACGATAGTCGGGATCCCAGTGAGGGCAATCATTCGCTCTCTGGTATGCTCAGGCGCGTTCTAAACATGCAGGTAAGCTGTCAGCCTGGCACCGACAGCTTGGACAACTTATCAGGTGGCTGATCGGCAGGAGACTTGGAAGCGGAGGGCAGGGCGCACTGTGCGGTGATCCTGATTGCAGCTATCATCTCAAACGGTCATGCCGTGACATTGGGTCCCGATCAGAAGGTTTTCTAGAATCACCATCAGCCGTAAAAAGAACAATTGTTTGCGACGTTCCAGGTTGTCGTGTCCAGTCAACTGAGGCGACTTCCTGATGTATGCGCAACGCTTCGATCAGGGTAGGCAACGACGCAAGAGCCGTGCTTGTGCAAGGCATATCGCTCCCCGAATCACGGGTTTTCGATTGAACGCCACAGAACGTTCATCGATACCATGTACGTAGGAGTACGACCAAATACTTACATGGGGCCGACTTATGCCAGCGGTTTGGCCCTTTCTGCTAAGTTGTACCGCACATGTTGCCAATAAACGTGAACACGGCATGTCAAACAATGAAATGAGTGCATCGGCCTCTCGACTCCGATTGCTACCGTTTGCTCCATTTGATCCATCCACGAGTTTTGCTGACAGCAGTTGCCAGTGTCATCTCGACTGCCGGACATCAAAGCTGCGTCATGGGCCCTTTTATCCCCCTGGGATCATGTAGGAGGTCCAACAGTTTCACACTTCTGAGTTCTTGCAGTTCCAAGAGAGGGCACCGAGTTTGAATCCTGGACGACCAGCATCGTGGCCATAAGGCCATATTTGTTGTCTAGGGGTTTGTGTGTCGAGGTGGGACATCCCCATGGAGTATGAGAATAGGCGGTTCCTCGGTCCTCATTTGACGCAGAAGATCACTTCCGGCCCTGGGGTGGTGATCCGAGGCACAAAGCGTATGGCCAGTTCCGGCGATCCGACACGCTAATGCTATCTATGGCTGCCAGGGTCCCTGCCGGGTAGACTAGGTGTGAATGAGGAACCCACGGCGATTTCATTCGTAGACCACCACAAGGCAGCGTGACAGGTGTGACGCGCAACTACGTTAGATGATCGGTCCGACGCACTGGTTTCATTAGGTGTTGTACACGAAGACCCCACGATAGTGCCAGACGGTACACTCTGGGCCACCACTGAGGCCGTATTCACGCGTCATTTCTGAGCTCATTCAGGTATCCTCAAAATTCCACTCCCCGTCGTTCATCCACAGGCTCAGGCTGTTGTTTCGACCTGAGGTTTAGCGCGCCTGGTCGAGTCTTTACTCGCACCACCTCGTATCAAGATCTCGGCTGCCAAAACATTATGACCAAATGCAATTTTCCTAGATTGCAGTCTTTTTTCTCGCTTCTCACACATGAGATGCTTCGCGAAGTGACAAAGGGCTGTACCTTGGAACGTTGACCCACGGTATAATGTTCATTGTTGAGCGTATTTAAGGGCCGCCGGATCTTTAGCATCCTCAGACGCACCTCTGATCTCTACCGTGACTGCTTGCCATCGTGATACCTGCACGATTTTTGGTCTAACTTTCACGTTGCGCAACCCCCACCAAACGGTGTGGCACTGCACCATGGAGTGCCTCCAGAGTGTGAGCACACCGTTCCTTCTCCGTCCGTGTCCCCCGATTCGTCAGAGGTTCCTCACGTGCAACGGGCTCTCCAGGACTCGCCTCACCATCTCCAGGTATCCTGGCGTCCCTCGCGCAGAACTACGACACGGCTGCACTCTACCACCGGTAGAGCAGCAGCTGATCATGGTCCCCGGCATCTCTTTCCTCCCCGAGGAAGGTACGTAGCCACCTCTCTGGGTCAGCCGCACATACTTACCATTTTTAATGCCTCGAAGAGCGCCCAAGGATCATCCCGGGCCCAGCGCCGCTTCCGCCCACAGCCACTCACTAGCGGGCAGAGGGCATTATCTTGATGCTCGCCCGCCGCCTTTTCACGCGGTGGCCACATCAACCGCAGAATTTAGTACTTCACCCCTAGTGGAGCTTTCAGGGTAGTACAACATGGTTGTCATCCTCGAGCTCGTCCTCGAGGGTCAACCACTGCCCACTTGCTCGCTTACTTGTAAACACCTAATTCGACCATGTATCATGTACCATTTGTCCCTAGCACTCATGGATATAATAACCATCCTGGATACAAACTACTGCTGCATGTCATGGTTATGAGGTATGTTTCATCCACACTTCTCGTTACATGTCGATCAGGGAGCCTCCGCTTGCGAAAAATGTGTGCATTGGTCAGGTGGTATCTCGTCACCATCTAAGGGTCGCCTGCGAGATGTGAGCACGGTTCCACGACTCGTTCCAGAGATCTGTACATCTACTCTTTGCATGGCAATCTTACCGATATGTCCCCCGTTTTCCTTCTGTGGCGTAGTTCGTGAAGCGAACGGGCCAATGTGCATCCCTCACCAAGCGTAGGACGCGCTAACGGCATGATGAACGGTAATATGACCTACTCGTGCTGATGGCCGCAAAGTAGCCGCTCAAATGGAGAAGTTCGACCTCGAAATCCACTTCAAGGATCAGGACGTCCTTGAATTCCCCGTGCTGTGACCAAACATTTACGATGGTCTCCCGTGGGCGCATGCGAGAGGTAGTTCGTCGCAGATTCCGGGTTTACCTGTACGCCTCCTGTTTGCATTGGCTCGCATTACGGGGGGACGCTGAAAGGGGCGTTAGATCATTGCATGTTCGTCGTTATGATCCCGAGAAGTCACCTGCTTTGTTACTCCTGGAATGCATCAGCAACCGAGATTAGGACGTGGATTCGACTGGGAGTACTACGACGACAGGGGACGTGCCTTGATGTGGATACATCTGGAAGGATCTATTTCATATGTACCCACACCAACGAACATTCCCTCATCCGCCACTCGTCCGTGTCGATGACGGGCACGGGAATG
>JBBPMC010000044.1:0-60645 GCA_038090115.1 Strobilomyces echinocephalus | reverse complement strand
CTCTTGCTCTTGAACGCCTTTACGTATACAAATTCTGTATGTATAGTTGGTTAGTTATCCGTATTTCTTTTCTCTTCTCTGTGTAGCAAAATTGATTACAGGGGACGTAATTTGGTCGTTGAATTCACGGTCTTTGCGACGATCCCAGTAACGACAAGGTTGGTCCGTAGGGGTATTGCGCCGGGCCCGGCCCGGCCCCACGTGGGGTAAACTCAGGACACGCACGCGTATGGGAACGACGAACCCAAGGTTCGGTCACTTGACCGCGACGGCGTCGAGAAATGAGCTCAGCGAAACCATGCCATGTTCCGTACCGTCCATGACACACCCAGTTCCGAATCTCGTGACCCGCCTCGGTCGATTTCTTGTTTCAAAGGGAGCGGCGACCTCGGATGTTCAGATCCGACGTCGAAGAAGAGACGTAGATCGCCGTCCGAGCCTGGGCCTGAGCACTGGGCACAGCGCGAGGGAACCCTCGTGACGGCTACACGTCATCGGATTCATTATCGTGTGCATTAAGCTTCATTCGACGGAGTACGTTACATTGCGAAAACGATGATCACCGTTGACCTCTATGGATTCTTCTAGTGGCTCCCATGTCGCGAAATGGCTGACAGAAAATCAAAAGAGGACCGGCGAATCAACAAAATGACGTGCCTTGAAAATGACCCGACCTTGTACGAGATTCACCACAGACATCCAGACGCCTACGACCGCCTCTTCTCTCAAGAAAAATGCGTCGTCGTTGTATCTCTTTGTACGGCGCTGCAGGTGAGCTTCACTTGTCTCAACGAACACGACGTTCCAACGGAGCTCCTTCAGATCATCCGGCAGGATGTCATATAGCTCCCCAAAACCTTTCTCGAGCGACGCGTGGGTAAGTTCCTTTCCTACGGTGGCTTGAACCGCGAAGATTCCATCCTCTGAAACAAGAGCGCCGGAGATCCAGGAAAAATTGCTGTCAGTGGGAACCCAGTAGCACGGAAGTTTCCAAGAGCCGGGTACAGCCTTGCCGACAGAAATCACGGTAGTCGTCGACGCGAGTCTATGGCTACGACCAGGCTCGCTCCTTCCGACCCAGCGACATTCTATCTCCTTGTTTTCCGCAGACATGAAACTGTGCAACCAGGATGTGTAGATATAGCTGGCGGCTGAGGCTGAACGGGTTTCCGAGAGTCGACAAAGCGCTTCGAAGGACTGCTGGACGACAGCTGTATCTTCAACCTGGAGCTGCTCAGCCAGAAAGTAACAAGGAGTTCGCGAAGGTCTCATACGGTCGCATGAAATAAAACGAAGTCAGATCATTGTCGGGAACGTCGCACAGCGTACCACTCTCCAACATCTTTCTCCATTCCTTGACAGCGGCCTCGCTCACTGTGCGATGATGCCTCGCAGTCAACTCGTCGCTTTCGGAGTAGTACATCAGCAAGGCCCGAGGACTGCCGCCCCACTTCCTCGCAAGTTCAGTCATGCGTTCGGCGTTCAGTCGAAACAGGACATTGTCCGCCTCGTTAGCTCTTCCGTGATGACCGGCGCTTACGCGAGCTTCTTGACCTCGGACCAAATATCCATAACATAGCGGCGAGCGCCAAAATGCTTGCTCCATTCCGTCCAGCGCGACGCCTGAGGCCTGGTCGTTTGAATGATGCGCATGCGCAGAGCATAAAAGAAGTTGACATTTGGGGTCGTGTTGGCGTGAGTGCGGTCGGACAGCACTCGTACGACAGACGATCGATCGTCCAGCGAGTCAGTGACCTCCGTGGGCAGAATATTGATGTCTTCTTCAGTGAATAAGGCATAGGTTGCTCGAGCGCCTGGAAGTTCTAACGCAACAGCACGCTTCTGGCAGAGGAAGTGCAGAATGAGGAAAGCGAGAAAGAGAGCGGGTTGAAGGACGGAGTTCAAACTAGATGGGATGCCACACGTTGTTCAATGCTCGCCGATGCCGGGCTGTCCTACGACAAAGGCGTGAGGGTACTCGTGATCCCGGCACCCGCGGCCTTGGGGTGTGTCGAGCGCGATGCGATACTCATCCCTGACGAGCAACGTGGAATGCCGCAGAATCTCTAGGAACAAGAAATAGACAGCACGGAAATGGTCCCCCAGGTCAATGAACTCGATGAGGCCACCCTCGGGTGAGTCGAGCTTCTCGAAGAAAAAATCAGGATGGTCAAGCTGCATTGAAAAATCGTTTCAAGCGTTCCTCTTCGGATGTGCGGGAACCATTTGAAGTCGCTGAGGACGAGATGCTCGCCAGGACTGATTCAAGTCTTCGACGAAGATGGGCTGCTTCAGATCATAGTTTGTTCTTGTTGACATTTGGTCCACCGATCCGGGCCAACTCCTAGTCCATGAGGGCGAGTCGGTGTGATTCGGAAACGACGCTCGCTCGATGATTGGATTGGAGCGTGCCTGCTACACCGTTTCCTCTGGTGCTTCCTCGCACCAAGTCTGGGCGAGTTCAACTCATCACCTATCACTGGGGATCGGGCCGGCGTCCCGAGGCCACACGCGGACATGCAGCACAGCGCTCGTGTATGCCGACGATAGCCACACGATTCAAATGCCTTGCTAGTCAGCGGAGGCCGAAGCCAGCGTAAACGCGTTTGGCGACCTCGGTTTTCATCACGGAAGCACGATACTCCTACGCACCCTCAAAGCCGCATGGTCTACGCCACACGACAGGCGCAGGGAAACCTATATAGTCCATGTCCCCTACAACTGCCATCGAGCGACGATGCCGATGATCGCATTGGCCAGCTCATCGGCGGAGCCGTCCTCGTTACCTGGAGGTTAGTGATAAGGGCCTCCAGGTGGTCTAGACCTGAGGGGGGAAAAGAGGCGACGGCGATAGTTTGGACGAGATACGAAAAAAGACACGAAATCTAACTCTCTACGTCCCCCTCGTTCGATATGTACGAAGGTATTCGAATGTCAAACTCCCCTTGATCTTCGGCTGCACGTGTGAGAAGCAAGATCAGTCGCGGCAACAATGATTAGTGTGCACGGAGAGACGCACGTGCAGCATGCCAAAAGTATATGACAAGGCCGAACATCACCACGGCGAACGCAGGAAAGTATAACCAGTATGGGGAATAGTGCTGTCGAAGAAAAGCTACTTTAGGGAAACACGAGTAGCATGGCTTTGAAGATTGTACGCACGAAGAGGACAAGACCTTGTTCCTATACGGTCAGTACGCTCGTAGAATGGGCAGTCAGATGGACGTACCAAAGATAAGTCCATAGAAGTCGCTAGTCAGTAAGGACATGTTGAGATAGGACGACGACGCAGTGCGGAAGAGCCAGGGAGCCAAAGAGAAAAACAAGAACATGGCTGCAGCAGAGTTAGTTCTCCGTTCGTTTCTCAGGTGCAAGAAAGAGCATACATAGGGTACATACGGACAGAAGTCCGACTACGATCGGGTTAGCGTGCTGCGAAACAAGGTTCGGATCCACCTACCCGTCACGCTGTTCCACGGAGCAAGCGCTATCTTATCTCGCTCCAAAACATATGCTTGGATGCCGGTCACGATGGTACCCCACATACCAAGTTGTCCGATGAGCTGTGACTCGTGTGTTCAGGATTTCGGAAAAATAGAGGGGGAAGTACGCACCTCGTAGAGCGGCGAATGTCTCACAAGGTACTCTTCCGTTGCGTTCGCTGTGTCATGAATCAGTCGCCTGATTCACTGTTGCGCATTCGTCCAAGCACTCACCGATGCCAAAGGTTGTGGCAGCCACAAGTATCAAGGCGTCTCCTATCCCGCGGTTCACGGCATGTTCATCTTTACCTGTGACCAAGTCAGATATGACTAGCAGGCAAAGACCCCCGATGCAGATTACGACACCCTAGGAATGTCAGTAAGAATCATCACAAAGCGGAGCAGACCGACACCTACCAGTACTTGGGTCCAATGGTACTTTGTCCCCATATATATCCAGCTGGTGAACAAGCATACGGGGATAGTCCATCTACGAACAAGGTTGGCATGAATCATGGCCATAGACGAGGGTCTTACGCGTCGAGCAACATGCATGATAATAGATCGGTATAACCATATGCCTTATAGAGTGGCAAGTTTCGGACAATGAGGACGAGCTAAATAAATATCACTCACCTTGACAGCAAGATAGTTCCCTTCTGCGTCGCCAAAGGATAGAAGAAAGTCTGAAATGTGATGGGTTGAGGAAGAACAAGAAGCACGCCCTGTAAAGACTGCACACATTTCCATCCATCCCGATATATGAACTTTGTCCAGCCTCTGAATCCATCTGCGGAGGTAAGTAGACGAAGGGCGGTTGACGGGCTGCACCCACATCTATGAATAGTATAGGGTGTGTATACGATAAAGACGAAAAAATATCTATTGACAACAGGAAGATATAGGGATTGCAGGCGATGAAGAGAAGCTTACCCAAAGAACGTCTGTGTACAAGGCAGGACCCAATGATATTCAACCAATTTGCTGGTCGCAACAGACGAACATGTGAGAGAGAAACTCAATAGTTGCCCACCGAGAATGGAGTACGTAAAAGATGGCGTCCAAAGGCTGAGGAAACGTGCGTATAGACTCTTGACAATCGAGATGGGAGAGTCGAAGACAATCGAAGGCCGAGCATGTTTCGACGATGGGTACGCACAATCCGGCGGAGACATGCCAGCTTCGTCCTGTTCCTTTAATTCGGAAGACGAATCAGAAGGCATGGCGAGAAGCTGGTATTCGTCATGCAACGGATCCGGTCGGCGTGATTGGGGTTTCTGAATGAGCCATTGTTTCCACAGAGCAATGAAAGTCGCTTTTTTTCAAGGATACCAGTCGACTGTGAGTTACGTTTTGGAGGAGCAATGATACGAAGCAACACACGGGTTCGTTCCACGTTCTCCATAAGATGATCTCAAGCCTCCGTCAACAGGCACTTATTGTGTTCCAGGACTTCTCGCGACGCGCAATTGGGAAGTCACAATGTCAGGTCGATGGAAGTGGTCTGGACTATTTGGACCTGAAGCTAGAAAGTCACCGGCTGCAAAGATCAAACATCGCCAAATAGACGCGTCGCGCAGTTTAATCCCGGCCGTTACCCCTGGAGGACACCAAGACCGCATAGACTCGGACCACACGGCCATGCTGGATGGATACATGTCTGACTATGCTGTTTCCGACGACGTGAGCAATCCCCGCGCACTCATGTCCCTTCTGACAGTCACATTGTACATCAGATGGAAGAAATCCTCGAGATGTCGCGATTCGAGTGTCATCAAGACTCGGGTAATGCTCAAGCACCCACCGAATCAGAGCAACCGTCCTATCTTCGCAAACACGAGATGACTGCCCGCTTATCCGCACTCGATTCCGAGATCATGGCAGTCGATGAACAGATAGAGCAACTGCAGACTCTGCGACAAGCCCTACTTCGAGAGAGGGAAGAGATAACGCGACAACATAAGATGATGTCGGGGATGCAACCCGTCACAGTCGTCAATGGAAAAGGGAAAGCCAGAGCGAGCGCCACAATCGACTATACCGTAGAATTCGATTGGGGTCCTCAACTAAAGGGTACGATGAAAAGAGTGTTCGGAATCACCGGTTTTCGACTCTGCCAACAAGGGTGAGCGCCGGGCTCTCCGTTTATTCCCTGGCGTCGCTCAAGGGTCTAGGGTTTGCAATGCCAACATGGACGATCGCGATGTCGTCTGCGTGATGCCAACAGGTTTGCGGTCCCTTGTTTGCAGCGCAAAGTGTCTCAGCTTTCACTTTTTCGAGAGGTGGTGGCAAATCGTTGACGTACCAGCTTCCAGCTCTACTAATGCCAGGCTGCACATTGGTCATCTCACCCCTCATTTCGCTCATAACAGACCAAATTTTGCATCTCAGGGAAGCCGATGGTAAGCTAGTTCCTTGTATACTACGACTACTTTTACCGTTATTTCGCCAGTCGACGCCGTCATGTTGACTGGCGGGACTTCAAAAACGCAAGCGAACGAGATTCAGCAACGGTTAACCGCAATGGCATCTTCACGGGGAGGCATGCAACAAAAGGAGATAAAGTTGTGCTATGTTACTGTACGGTTTTCTCCTTCGGCCAATAGACCTCAATGACCACAACCACCTCTAGCCCGAGAAGATTGCGAAGAGCAAGCGCTTTATGTCTCTTTTGCGCAAACTTGTGGAGGGTGGAAAGCTAGGTATGTCTTCTATTTATGGAAACGCATCCTCAAGTTGACAGCGACCGATCCAGCACGCATAGTCATCGACGAGGCTCATTGCGTCTCCCAGCTAGGCCATGATTTCAGGTACACACTCGGTCCAGGAGTGTTTCGGTTGCTAACACATCCCAGGCCCGACTACAAAAAACTTGGTGTCCTGCGACAATTCTTTCCCCATGTACCAATTCTCGCCTTGTCCGCCACGTGTCCACCGAGGGTCCTCCAAGACATCCTGAAGATTCTTCACATGAAACCAGTTGTAGACGGACAAGGTAGGTGTACTGTAACGATCATCGTGATCACACGACTCACCTCTTTCTTTAGCCGCTCCCAGGGAGGGGACGATTTATTTCTCTGCACCTCTGTATAGGAAAAATCTACACTATGCAGTTCTTCCAAAACCATCGTCTTCGAAAGAAATGTTGGCACTTATGTCTGACTACATCTTGCAGAAACACGAGAACGACAGCGGGATCATCTATTGCCTCTCGAAAAAGGTGTGTTATTCGACGATCATGCTAGCGAGCGTCGCCTTCAATGGTCGACAGGACGCGGAGACAGTGGCGATCAGCTTGCAAGAAGAGAGCAAAGGTCGAATTAAAACTGGCGTGTATCATGCAGATGTACCCGACGCTCAGAAGGAGGGACTTCACAGGCAGTGGAGAGATGGATCTGTCCAAGTTGTTTGTGCAACGATCGGTACGTCTTTCGTGCTGCTTCAGCCGAAACTGTGCGTAAATGAATTTCGGCAGCGTTTGGACTTGGTATTGACAAAGGAAACGTACGCTTCGTGCTGCATCACACGGTGAGTAGTCATCCATCTTTCCACTGGTCATCGGAGTCCTGACGAATATAGATATCTGTGGGTAACGTCTTCGGGTCCTCGAGTCATACTGCCCGCTGTGTCTAATTCTTCATTTCCCAGAAATCGCTCGACGGTTATTATCAAGAATCTGGGAGGGCTGGAAGAGACGGTGGAGACGCGGACTGTGTTCTTTACTACAGACCTCGGGATGCCGCACGCCAGTCAGCCATAACGTGTTCGGACACTGACGGACAAGCAAAGCGTGCGTATCGCCTCGCTTTTCAGTGTCACGTTAGATGTTCATTTGTTACCGTATCCAAGTATACGACATGCTTCGCTTTGCACAAGACATGCAGGAATGCCGCAAGATCTTGTTCGCGAAGTGAGTCTTCCTCCCACCCGCACGCGTATAGTGCGTTGATTGGCTTCTAAATGATTCATATCCCCTATTTAAGATACTTCTCTGCCTCCTCCGATCTTTCTATGGCCTCATGGACAACTGAAGAATCAGGCGCGATGGATAAATGCGGACACTGTGACAACTGCACACGCCCCACAGGGGTGGTATCCCACAAAGACGTTACGCTCGATGCGTGGCAGATCGTAAAGATCGCCCAGGCTGTCCATACCGAAGGAGGGAGGCAAACCATAAGTGGCTTGAGCGACTTGGCAAGAGGCGCAGCGGGCGGGTCCTTCGAAACTGGTGGTAAGCGAAGGAAGGGCAAGGAGAAGGTTCGCCTGGATTACAATGCTGTCGCCGGAGGACAAGTCGTGCTGGCGAAAGACGTACGTCATCATTACTCTCGTTTCAAATGCCGTTCTTGCTTATTTTTGCTCCCCTTTGTCCGTGGATCTGACGACGATGGGATGATGACTTGGGTGTTTTCTAGGATCTCGAGTCGCTCGTCGTGCACTTGCTCATCTCGCGGTACCTCAAGGAAGCATTCTCGTCCACTGCATACGCCGTCAACGTGTACGTCGTGCCGGGCGAACTCGCCCTGCGGCTCACGCGGTTCACTCGTGCGGACATACTCGCTGGCAAGGGCCCGCGGATCTTTTGCTCCTTCAAACCGTCACGTCGCAAGTCCTCTTTGACGAACGCGTCAGCCGGTCGGAAGAAGAAACAACCCGCACAGCTCGGTGGCCCAGCCGCGGCGAAGGCCAGTACGGAAGTGGGCAGCGCACGGGCGGTGGCGGCGGGCCCGTCGCGGCTCCCGGACCTGCTGGGAAACGCTCTCGCGACCAAGAAGCGCACGCACGACCACGTCGAACTTTCGGAAGCGGATGAGGACGAAGAGATCGACCAGCTGATCGACGACGTCGACGATGGAGTCGAGGACTTTACGAGCGCGCTGCGCAAGATCGACGAGGCGCCTCTTTCGGGCGCGGAGAGCAGTGAGGGCGGGGACTGGGAGTATTCATTACGGCCCTCGGCAGGGGGGTCAAAGAAACGGAAAGTGAGCTTGCCGTCCAAGGGTCCCTCTAACCCGGTGAGCAAGCAGCATATAGACGACGACGTGATATCGTTGTCCTCGGATTAGGGGGAACTCTCTTATTTTACCTCGGCGATGGTTGATACCTCTGCATGTCATCGTTCATGTAGGAGCAAAGCGTTGTTTGACACAATGCAGGCACTGGTCTGTTACATGTAGTTCCACGGGAAATATAGCTATACTCGTGATGCCCGATACCCTGGACCAACACAATGTCAGTCCCGACCATGTACCCCCGTGAAACAGGCAACCTGTGCCCGAGACTAAGTAGCACGGGAATGAGATCCGTCCGATAACGTTCACCTTTTGTTTGACGACGGGGTCAATAACCCGCGGCCGCTCAAAGCCTGAGCGGTGGAGATGACAAATCAGAAGCGCACTGATCTTTCGCGAGGCGATACTGCGCGCACGTATCCTCAGGGGGCCCGTACAATAACAATACCTACCTGTACGGCTGACCACCACGAAATGAATCAGTCAATCTCCACCAATCGCCAAAGTGGATTAGAAAATAGGGGGCACGAAGAAGGGTCTGGACGTACGAACGGTTGACGAACGGCGTGAGGGCCATCACGAGGGCGAGAATTGCCAAGAGCATGAGCGCCCATTTGTACGTCAACGTTGCAAACATTTGTTGGGTGAAGAGCGGGAATACCAACGCCATCCCGTTTCCTGTGGACAAGACCGATAACTCCGAATGGGACTCCAATGGGAATGCCTGCCAGTGTGCATAGATGACATACGGAATACAGTAAACTCTGCCCTGCTCGTGCGGAAGACGCATATGTATTGCAGCTTGTTATCATCGATCAATGGGAACGGAAAGAACTGTTGTTTGATTCCTGAGCTACTGCTACATCGTTAACAAGAGTGAAGTGAAACAAAGCGAAAGAGGGCGTGTGCGGCCTGTACACGACGCAACATAGGCTACAGCGTTGTCTGTGAGTGTGCGAAGGGCGTACATTGAGCGTGAAAATGCGATAAATGGATACAGTATTATCAATAACATACTCCAGTCCAGTGAAGAAACCCAAGCCATGAAAAGGAGAGGCGATGATTAGTATGAATGTCGAAATTGTACCATAAATCAGAAGACAAGATTGACATTGCAAATCGTGTCGATTGTCATCCAAACCTCGAGTCGTTCACATCATCAGCCGAAGTCATCAGGTGGCGCGCAAGAACATTGCTACCGGGATGGGTATCCTCTTTAGCCTATTGGACGACCCGTCATGGTCATCGCAACTCGGAGGAGCTCGACCCCGCACTTGATGTGGACGATTGCGAACCATGCTTGCATTTAAGGACTTTCGAGGGTGTCGAGAGTAAGGGGATCTTGTGAGGAGGGGATGGAACCCAACACGCCCGAGAACTAAAGACGCCTCTGAGCGGCGAGAAGAGGGAGCCTGCCCTGTGTGGCTCAGCAGCGATAGAGCCCAGTGTACTGGACGACCAACGGCTGCGCAAGCATTCTTCTAAAGGTGAGCTTGGGGGAAAGTGTGGAGGGAAGGACGCATGAGAGGAGACCGAGGACGCAGGAGATGGAGTAGAGTCAATGGAAGAACGTGGGCCATCCGAGTCCGTGCTCGAACGAGGAAGTATCACTTCGCCATAGACTACTTCGTTGACGATGGGTCCGCTAAACGGGTCATTCAGGCTCTCTTCCGGAAGAGAACAATCCTCGATGTCCAAGGGAACTGACGTTCTTGGGAGGGGGCGGGACGCCACTGGGATCGGCGGAGGTGGATAGTGTGGAAGGGATCGCATGTTGTGCTTCCTACGGACGACGAATTTTTGAGCAGCCGTCTGGATCAATGGGAGTTTCGAGACCGAAGGCATAGTGGAAGCGGGAGGAGTAGCAGGTGGAAGAAGTGGGAGAGGCTTTGAGTGTCTGCTACGACCACGAGGTTTCGGCTGAAACACTTCGACGACAGTAGGTAAAGACTCCTGAAAGAGAACAAGGGAGTCCCGACGGGCCGGAAAAGTGGGAGACGGTGTGGCAGAAAGAAAGGAAACAAAGTCCTCCAATTCGCGGGCATAAAAGTCTTGCTCTGCCTCTTCCGTTACTTGTGTTGCAGTCTGAGGTGTTGTGGAGTTCTCGGACATTCCTTGAACACAGGAAGGGACGATTTCCCGTTCCTCTTCGGATGTTTCCTCGCCTTCTTGGTAGATCAAGTGGCGCGGCTTGGTGATACAGAGAGGACGAATGGAAACCCGCTGGGGGCGAAGACGGGGTGTATGAAGCACGATGTCGCACCTATCCTCGTTATCGGAGGTCCTGGGAGTGGCTGGGACATCTTCGCTCGACGTGCTATCGGATGTTGAAGACGAAGCAGAAAGGGCAGGCGAGCGGGGTGCGTCACCAGCGAACATGAGTAGCGCACCATCGATTGAAAAGGTGTAGGCGGAAAGGGTAACCCGAGAAGAATCCATATCTGGCTGTGCCGGAACGATTTGCACTGGACGGGCCGTCGCTGGTGAATAGGCGGCGCTGATGTCGAGTACGTCCGACAACTCAGGGATGATTTGGAGTGGCGGAGGACGAGTTTTTCGGAAGGCAAGCACGGAGGAGCGGGATGATGGACACACAATGTCCGTATCCTCAGCATTCTTTCGAGTTCGAGTTCGAGGAGACCGCTTGAGTGAGGCACTAGGGAAAACTGTCGGAAGCGTGAGCCTTTCCACAGAAACTGAAGGGGATATGATTCGATAACATACACATTTCAAGTCGGCTTCTGGTGGATAAGCTCTATGGTGCTCGATAACTGCAGCTTGAAGCTATGGTAGAGAAGGAAAGATGCGAAGGGCTTGGGCGAGATGGTTATATCCGTGCTACGGCGCGGGTAATAAGCCGGGTCACTGACAATAGGGCAATTTAGAGGGCACCTGAGGTCATTGTGCTCCTCCATCCCGCCTTTTTGTCGTCCAACATCCTTTGTCTTCTTTTGTCAAACAACACTTGCCCTGTTTGGATGTTCCATTCAGCGACGCGGACTTGAAATCTATTTGTTTGTACCTTATCTAGTAAGGTTATCACCGGCTTCCCCCGCACCACCGTGGCTGTCCAGACAGCTCACTTTGTTGAGCTACATAGCCTCGCAAGCAAATCCATCGTTTATTCCCTCCACTAATGTCATGCCCTTCCTTGAATATGTTCAATCAACGGTTCAAATGTCGAGTCGCTATATACCCATTTCGATTGATTCGACTGCCCTTCAAGTGACGCGTGACAGAGGCAACTGACGTGGTCGACCAATCTCGACCAATCAGGACCGAGCGACCAATCTTCGAACTCCGCACGGCCAATGCGACCTTCTGGTCACTGATGCTGTGGCAGTGGCACTGCAATGGCGCTGCCAAAGGGAGGGGGATTTTCAGTGAGGTCGGAAATCGTCTGGGGGCGCAAGCTGCGCACGCGAACGGCCGTTTTCAAGTATTGCGCAAATGATAGGGCGAATGATTAGTACAATACAGGAAATGGGATGAACACTGCGGGCCAACGAGCAAGTACTCGCGCTCGAGCAGGTGTGGCACGTCGACGGACGAATATTCGAATGTTGTGGGAGGAACGGGAGCTCGAAAAGACGGTGTGGGCGACCTGGGAGCATCCAAGCCTGGAAAGACTCTGTGGGGTGATGGGGGAGCGTCCGCGCTCGAAAAGACGTGGCAGGCAAGCATCCGAGCCAGAAAAGGGGCAATGAGGGCCACGGGCCAACGTTCGCGCCCAAAATGACAGGGTAATGGCAACCTGCGAGCGTCCGCGCCAAAGAAGACGCAGTGTGGGCAACGGGCAGGTGTCTGACTTGAACAGACGTGGTGGGAGCGACAGAGGAGTGTCTGGGCTCAAAGACACGGGCGAGCGTAGAGCGCCCGAGCTCGAAATGACGCGTCCACACCAGAAAGACACAGGAATGGCAGCACAAGGGCATCCGAGCTCGAATGGAGGCGGCGAGGGCGATTGGCGAGTGTTCGTGCTCGAAAACTTGAGGCCGACAGGCAGGTGTCTGGGCCCGAAAAGACGAATAGACCCGAGTGGGGTGGTGGCCCTGGTGGGCGAGTGTTGGTGAACCCGTAGTACAGTGCACGTGGTCCCTTGGATGGCCTCACCGGAAGACGAATCTGCCCGTCAGTGGTTGTGTTGTGCCACGACACAAAGGTCTCATTTCGCCGGTTTCGTGTTCAATCTCACCTGCCTTTATTGCCTCGTCGTCGCCGCTTGCCTTGTGTTCGTCGCCCGATTCCTTCCAGGAACTGGCGAGTCCACCCAAGGGGTTACCCCCACTGGCGCCAACGCTCGCCTGTCGCCCCATCTGTGACCGTTGAACCGAACGCTCTTCGGTCGCACCCTCTTTGATGGCTAGGAGCCTAGGACGCCTGCCCGTCGTCCTCACTCCGTCTTTTCGAGCACGAACGCTCGTCCATTGCCCTCACCACGTCTTTTCGACGCCAGACGTTCACTGGACTCCCTCACCGCATCCTTTCGAGCTCGGACGCTCCCTCACGCTCCGATCGGCCTCGTATTACAATGTGCTTACCCATCTCCATCCAGCCGTTAGCCTTGTTAGCACCCATTTTCTGGACGACGGTCAGACCCTGGATGAAGAGGGACCACTGAATGGGATGGTTCCTCCAGAGGTCCCGCAGTTCGTAACGGGGATAGACCAGTTGTGATACCGGTGACGGGGTAGGTTGGTGTCATAATGATAGTAGACGAGGAGGCGAGTCGGAGGGAGGAACGCCTTGCGCTAGACGAGAATCTCATCGAACTTTTGTCCCTCAGAGACCCTATGAAGATTATAGTTGGTCTGGCGGAGCAATCAAAGGCACGTTTCTAGTATTTGTCTGATGAGACGAACTAAATCAGTGGTGGTTAGATCTAGGCAATAATAGTCACTCTGGTCTGCGCTCGCCCGATATGATCACCAAGTTGGACCTCTCGCCCTGAGTGACTGCTCCGGTGCGCGTTGCGGGACTGCACGAATGGAGGGATCCCAATAACTTGAACTCGGATCGAGCAGAAAATGGTGGCCGTCGCAAGCATGCTTCGAAGATGGTGTTCTTTTTGGCCTGTGGACCCATGATATTGCACCATCAGAACCGTTGTTTTTGAGGAACACGCTCGGCGCTGCAATAGCATCAGGAAGATGTCCGTGTTCTGTGATGGTCTGCTACTTTTCACACTTCTGAGGACTTGAGATCTGAGAGCGCCCCGCTGGCCATCCAAGTTAGCTACCAAATACAGTAGTATCACAAGTTCATGTGAACAGTCCCAGGGCTCTGCGAAAAACTCATTCGGGAGTCCCAGTTTAGTGAAAAGGTAATTATACGGGATGATACTTGTTGATGTAATATGAACGGAACTGCAAGTTAGGGACCGGGTCAACTCCGTACACTGAAATCAAATGTGCAAGACGAAAGATTGTATCCAGCGAGACCACCGCACGAATGCATTGGCCCAGACGTTCTTCCTCCGGCGCCACGATCCACATACCTGTTAAAACATTAGCCTGCTATGCGACCGGTAAAAACCAGCCTACAAACGCAGCCCCGTACGTCTTCTGCAGATGACGAAAAGAGAAAGACGGAGTATATGTGCGACCAGCAATCCACATAATTCATCGCCTTCCCGCCACCATTCTCAATGAACACAACGCCGGTTGGGAACGAGCAGCTGTAATGGGGCGAATGGACGCTGGTTGGCGGCAACAGGGTTGATTGGCAAGCTCTCCGAGTCGTGCTCAATCAGACAAAGTGGCGGCGTAGTACTAGTGTTTGTTAGCACGAGCATGGGCTCCAATCACAGGCAGCCATTTCTTACCATTGTCACCTGCACCATCAACCATTAGTGACACTCGAGACAGTATAGCGATGGACCAAAGTCGACGGAATCGTGTCTTCGAAGTGCTGTATGGGACGCTGAGCACAGCGACTGTTCATTTTTCGGGAGTGGATTGGCGCCAGGGGTGTGGTAAAAGAGGTCCAATGTGGTGAACAAGGGGGGGCTCGACATTGGTCTAATTTCATTCGAGGTCACATGGTCTTCATGACATGACCAATTCACACGCACCGTCAATTTTCAACCGCTATCACGCTCGTTTCTCATCGCTGCGGCCATTTTCGACATTGGTGCAATGCCATCTTATCTCTTAGGTTACGTGACAAGATGGCATTGGACCAATGTTAACGCTAGATGTGTGACTCTAGTACTTCTGTCCGTGTAGAGATTTCGTGGTCGAGTCATGCAGTTTTTGTCCCACTGTGGAAGAGAGTCACCTGAAGCTGATTTTAATCCTGATCGTTCGAGCTTGAGCTTGCGACACGATGCATCACGGCGAGTGCGCTTCATCCATCCAGTCCTTCGAACACATTCCGAGTCAGAGCTCATTGTTTTTGCACTCACCCCGCCTCGCCTTGGCCCTGGGGCCTGACTCTTGACCCTGGAGGCCTGAAAGGGAGGCCTTTTGCGCCTCCCAGTAACGGAAACCGCCGGAATCTACGATGGTAACGGGTGATACCGAACCGGCATCACTCACCGACGGAAATCCTGGAAGGCGACAGTGGGCGCGTGCTCTCGAACGCCACCCGTCCCTTCCACCTAGGTATCGAATCATGAGGCTATTGGCTTTCGCAGTCCTCTGCTGCCAGAAGTGACTCCGGTGAGTCCAAAAAAAGCCTGAAAGAACGAAATTCCCTCCAGCAAATTGACCTATGCTTCAGGGTACGCTTGCAGGACTTTTGATCTTTGCAAACTGCGAAGAACGAACTGCTGTCACGGCCTTGCATGGAAGACGTCGACCACGATCAGCTCTACCGCTAGCTTCTCGGTATGTTTCAAGTTCAATGGAGCACCTTGATACATACCTGATACGACCTTCGTCGAACTCGAAAGCTCGCTTGTTCCGAGTCTGTCCGCCGTCGGAGAATGCAGGCCTCGTGAACGAAATGGGTACGTGAGTACTTGGGCGACGCTTGCGGGCTCTAATCGCGCTCGTTCAAACGTAGGCCTCGACGTTACATTCCAGTGACTGCTTTGCCAAATCGACTGGACAATCTAGAGAGCATGATCTTAATGTCACTCCAAAAATGCGGTCGAGTCAATTCTTCGGTAGACAAATACTCGTACAATCATGGTTACTCGACAAGACAACGCATCGCACACCGTACACTGAACAGCCCACATCGAACATGATCCTTTCTTTTCTGCGTTTTCTGTCTTTTTCCTTGCGGTATACAATTGAAAGAGGAATCATTGATATGCATACTCGGCATCAGAACCTGCGAGCGACTCGGAAAGTAAGTATCATGACCAAGGTCGTTTATCGGGGACCGGGAACTCGCCTAAAACGCTTTCCAGTTCGAGGCCGAGGCGAATACACCGTGTGCCTCCTGGCTGTGGAACTTGATAGGCGCAGTAGGGTCAGAATGGTTGAACGCGATGACATGCGAGTGAAGCGTCAACTTGGGCGTCTTGCTCGCGTGCAGGTCGCTAAGGTGACTAGCAGCACCTGGGTCTGCGGTGGCGAGTTGGGTGCCGTCTGGTCGTACCAATCTCGCACCGAAACTTTCTTGGAGTAGAGTGGCCAGATGGCCAACCCCGGTGATCGCAGCGAGCCGAGTGAGGTGGAGTCGACCAACCAAGTACGTGATGAGACGAGGGTCCAGAGGCATGTGACCGCGGACGGTGTTTCCTGCAGCCCGTCGACTGACACAGGCCGCACACCTATCTGGGTCCGCACGAGCGAGCACAGAGACGCTGTTCACGATGTGGGTTTCGTTGCCATGGTTGAGTAGGTAAAGTTCAAGACGATACGACCCAGTGTATGCAAACTCGGGGAGCTCTCCAACAAGGTAGAATTGGCGCAGATGCGTGAGCCCGTCGGCCTGTTTCAGAAGGATATTATTGTGAATGGCAGCGTGTAGAGGGGACAGAACAGAGAGTCTCTGGTGCTGTTGAATGACATCGTGGTGATCCGGACTGAATTCGTTGTACAGAATTCGTCGATAGCGCTCTCGGAGAACGAGGTCGTCGTGATTATAAGCAGTCTGGACGTTGACTTCCTCGCCCGTTCGAGGGTCTTTAATTGGAGGGTATGTGTAGTCTGTTTAGGAACGTCCGTTACGATGTCGTATGGCGAGAAAGAACGAAAACTACTTGCGTTTGTTCACATTCGTCTTCAACAAACCACGGGCATCCTCCGAAGTCCAATAAACATCCTGTTGGTTGCGGAAAGGGTGGCACGGAGTGACATTGTCCACATCAGTACCTGGTTTCTGGTAGAAGCTCCCGTCGTCGGTGACTGCAGATCATGAATAATCAGCCAAACATATGCGGAGTCGGAAAACATACTGAATGGTTTTGTCGTCCCGGTGGAAGTATCCACCCAACCATTTGCGACCCAGTAGTTTGGGTAGAGGTACTCCCAGAAAGCATAGAGGCGGTCAACGTTGCAATGGTGTAGGAAGAAGATCGGATCAAACCCTAGAAATATTCAGTATAGAATGCATCCAGTAAACGTGGTAGATTAAGGTACCTGCATATTCGTTCAGAGACTGCAATGAATTAGAATACCCGCGAGTGAAATAGTAACCACAGGGTGCGTACCATCGACCCATCCCCTCCACAGTGGAGATGCACTTGGTTGTGAGGCTCCTCGAGCGATGCTAGATGAGTCATCAGCATTAGCACAAAAAGTACTCGTAGGAACATACGAGGCATCGTTGGCATCACAGGGGAGATCTTATCGGCTGTCGCGCCAGTGTTTGAGAAATATCCCCACCTACATCGTGCCTTGAGCGAGTCTTTCCTTGTGCGGCACAACCGACTTACATGTTTCCACCATACCCGGGCTTCGGAACCGTCAAATCATATGTAAACAATGCAGCCACTTTGGCCCTGAGCCAGTGAATAGGCTGAAGTTGTTCGATCTGATCGCCCACTTTGATGGTACCCCCTTTCAGCCATGCGCTAGTAACGTTTAAGCCTTCAGCATAAAATGTAAACATTCGACGATATGGCTTACTCCTGAGCCTTGTCATACTGCTCGTCCTTCGGGTTAGTGCGTTGTTCTTCCTTGATCCAGCGGAAAGTCCGAGCCCACGTGGACATATATTTTGCATTGTCCGTCTCGCCTGGGAGAGAAGCGTACTTGTAGTGGTTCAAGGGGTTATCGACCTCCACCGTTTTACCGTCGACAGTGACAATCGTCATTTTCGTTTCCTGACAGACCTTCGGGATACCGTCCTCGGTCTTCTCGGGCCGGCTCCAGTCCCAGAATCTACAGAGCACATCAGCGTGAATGTTGGTAAATGTGTTCGGTGACTCACGGGAAACGAAGTTGATTGGCTTCTTTCTTCCATTCGTCGTTGAGGTTCGATGCGATCGCGATCGCCTCCTGGACAACAGCTTGCTACTCGAAAGTATTAGCGCAGTTGGATAATGAAATGAGTGTGTATTCACCTCCAGCAACAATAACATAACACGGTGCCAGGGCGGGAACAGAGCCGCTGTTGTCTAGAGTGTCAGCGTGCCTCAGCAAATCAAAGCGGAATGTACAAACCAGCATGGTAACAGTAGCCTTGCGACGCAGATTTTGTCAGCACTGACAGTTCCCTCAAATGTAGAGGACGGTGATTTACCTCCCCATTTCTCCGAGGCAGAAGCCTGCGGCCCCTTGGGGTCACCGCTGCAAATAGTCAATTGCACAGTGATTGAGTATACACATGTAGACCCTTACCTGTATGGGGTATAGGGAAGTCCGTGAATGGACCCTGGAAAGGGCTCAGCGTTGAGTGATGACCGGCATCACAATAGGCTTACCTATCTGCATCCAGCCGTTAGGCTTCTTGTCATCCATTTTGTGTACATTGATCATAGCCTGGATAAAGAGGGACCACTGAATGGGGTGGTCGTTCTGGAGGTCCCGCAATTCGTAACGGGTATAAAGACCAGTGGTAATACCGGTGATGGGGTAGGTTGCTGCCATGATGACGGAAGACGGGAGGCAAATCCGAGGGAAGGAGTGCCTTGCGCTGGGCGAGAATCTCGTCGAGCTTTTATCCCTTCATCGACTGTATTTCCACGCTAATGTGCCCACAGCCAGACCAGGGGTTTCTTGCTAGCTCACCACCGCTTTCAGCCTTTCCATCTCGGATCTATATTTTTCTGATGAGATGAACTTCTAATAGTGGCGGTTAGGTCCAAGCGGTAATCGCTCACTCTTAAACAGCGCACGGCTGATATGATCACCGATTCGGGTCTTTCACTACCGTGCATTGTGTGCAGAGTCCATCCACATGACGCGAATGAGACGATCCCAACAATTTGCACTCGTCTGGTTAGACAAGAAACGGTGGTCGTGATGAGTATAGGTTGAAGTAACACCCGTTAGGGTCGATGAGCCCAGATGTTGTTCCATCAGAATCCGTCTTCGTTTTCGATTGGAAACGCGCTCAACACCGGCAACACGGTGGTTCATGTTGCGCCGAAGGGTGCATGTGACTCTATTTTGGTTCGTGAAGAGATCGCGTGATGGGGACAGGCGGTCTTCGCTTCACCAGACAAAAAGGGATCCATGGAATGTGCTGTATCTTGCAACACGACACGACCTAAAGCGTCACGGACAACCATGTCATCGTTTCGAGTTGACATCTTCCCAGACTTGCCACGAATATTGAAAAGTGATACTAACCCAAGAACGGACTGGCTGTTCTGAGCAAGGTTCGTTCGAGAATGGTCGTCGGACTTGAAGTTCCTATCTGACCCGTGTCTTGGCCCGCCGGATACAGGGTAGTATGTGCCTTTTGCGACAGTTGCAGGGGAGTTCTCGCGGCTCTTGAGCGAAAATGTATTGCCTTTTTAGCTGGTGAAGGTCATATTTACCCGTGACAGGTTGACAGCATGGCCGCCGGCGCCGCATCACTGAAAATCATTCTAGTATTTATTCTGATGGGCTATTCCACAGCGCAAATGCCGCTTGTGATCTCCAGTGGCGGTTACGTCACTACATTCAGCACCCACCCCCCTGACTCGGCTTATCCCAGATATACAATATATTCCCGGGGGGAGCTAAGTCGCACAGCGCATCTAGTGCCATCAGTTTTGAGACAGTTGTAGATGACTAGTCGATGACTTGGATGTATGCAGCTTGAAGGATCGAGAACCAAAATGCCTCAGATCTGTGATAACAGAGAAGTTGCTGATCTATATCAACCCCGTTTCCCACACCGAAACCCCATGCTCGGCTCCACCCCGCATCTCCGCTCTCGTAACATGCTTCCAACCCCTGTCCCGTTCTCGTGCTTCCCCTCTTCGTTTCTTCCTCGCTTCCCCCTCTGCAGCGCGTCATTGATGTGGGAAGATCGTGAACCGTGATGTCTCACGATACCAAGCCCGCCGACGGATGCCAGCTGGCCCGTTCAACTTGTCCCCCAACCTTACTCCACACATTGGCACCACCGTGCAGGGGCAGAATCCAAAAATCCGCGCTCGTTGCCAAGCTTGCCCGTTGCCCATTCATCGACACCTTGGTGGCCCACAGGAAATGGAGGGAGACTACTCACCCCTTACCCTTTGTATATGACGCAGGTACGGTTCACTCACATACAGCGCCTTCACCATGATTACATTGACACCCAACAGCTCAAACCACGCGGGTGGAGCGATATGAGCGATGTATCTGATCCTCATGCTATCGGCCACGAGCCTACTGGAGGAATATCGGTTAATGACTGCGATGCACTTGATCAGAATACTACACCGTTCCTGTATAGTTACATAGCAGGAAGCCGTTCAAATGCCATGACAAGTCCATACGCTAAGTACCAGCCCTTCACGGAGATGGATGATATCGCCGAACTGGGACTCAACGCCGCTTCCGCAGTCTGCGTGGCCTGCCAGACTGTTCAGCTTGCGCCTAACGGTGCCTGTCAAGAACAATGCGCGTGGAGATAGCGGAATCCCCGATGCCGGTCGCGACGGATCCAACCCGAACGAGAAAGAACGTCCAAACGAAGGAGTCAAGAAACGCCGGGATCCCACACGACGCGATCCATGCTTGAAGTAGCGATTTCGGATGACGGCGTCTTGACCAACCTGTGCAGTTCTGCAAATAATGCTATCTTGTCTGAGAGCTGAGCCGAACAATGGTCGTTATCCAATAAGAGATAAAGAAAGACGAGAAAGAGACAGACTTGATATCGCACGACCCTCCCAGACGTGCACGGCACGGCAAAGAGTAACGTCTCTCCAGGCAACCCTGCTGCATATGTATGACGTGAATATGAATCGAACGAATTTACGCCGCCCTTCCTGCAACTCACCTGTCATGTCCCTGTAAACGAGTTTGTATGTCTGGAGACCCATCTGGTTCTTCTCTTTGTTCTTTTTCTTCTTCACACGCGTCGTCGCATCTTGCTGTAGCATTTTCACCAGGCTGTTCCGGACGATCTCCCATATGACCACTCCGACGAAACACACAAACCTGGGTCGATGGCGCGCGAGTTTGTCGAAGAATGCGGGCATGGAAGATATCATCTCGGTTCGGGTGAGCTCGCTTGCCTGGAAATCATAAGTCACAGACTCGGATTCGACCGTGCGCTCAGCGGAAGCCGAACCTGTGTCGACGACCGTTCCACTAAGTTGGTCTACAAAATGTTTGTGAGCCTGAATATGTGACAAAGTGATGGCGGTTCTGGTCAACTTACCAATCCAATATTGAATCTTTCCAGAAGAGAAAAATCCTCCGAGGGAGGTACCAACGAAGTAGTCAATCCTGGCAACGAGTACGTCATGCTCCGAAAGGCGATACGTATCGTGGGCGGCGTGAAACTACCTGAACGGTGTAAACATCGCCAAAAGTGGTTGGTCGGGTTCGCAAAATGGTGCCCAGTTTCTGCAGACATGCGTCCTGGACTACAGTACATCAAGTATCAACACGCATTGGAGTCAGGCATGGTCATCACGGATTGCGTGTACTCACTTGATTCCACAAAACACCACTACACACGAACTTGAGTGTGGGAGCGTGAATTAACTGAAAGGAAGGCGCACCGTCGAGACCGGGTTGTAGATAATCTTGCAACGGGTGAAGAGGCTTTGTGTCATCATTGTCGTCTTGCTTCAGTTTTTCTGAGCCATGCGGACAGCTACGCGAGCCTTTCTCGCCATGCTCCAATAACCGTTGCTCTTTCCTCCTCTTCCAGGCTACTGAGCCAGCTTGCCGTCGCTTCGTCTTGCTCGCTTCCGATTTTCCAATCTCGCATTCAACGCGAGAATGAGCGGGTGTAATTCCCGGCTGCGCCCCAGGTAGGAAAATCTGGATGGTTCCCAGGGATGAATCGTTCATTTCTCGTGTGTTTCTTGAACGGGCGACTTCAAATTCAACTGGTTACCGGCAAACCAAATAAATAAATAAATGTAAACTCACGGCGCCTCTGTGGTGAGACGGTACTACCAATGTTGCACTTGCGCTGAAGCTCGAGGGTATCTGTACTACATATTTGCTGCAAACCGACATCCCGTCGTTTGACTCATGGTCCCGGTTGGAGATAGCGTCGTCACAACTCTATCTCACGCTCGCGATGGGCACAAATCGCTCATCGTTGGCGCCAACAGCATCGGAGGTGAACCGGACGCACACGAGTTCAAGCACGTCGCCTTCCTTTAGCTGTTTTTTTTTCTGGCTCACGCATTCCACCCCCAGACCATATAGGTCAGAACACATCCCAGCGGCGGCCGCGCGGATCCGTGGACCTGGACCTCTTATGTAGCGGATCAGTACCGGTCCTCACTTGTCGAGTAAGTCCATCTCTGGCCGTGTCGACCTGGTGGCTGAACTTGAGTTCGCGTGAACACAGAATGAAGGCAAGCGGTATCGGCAAGTGGTGATCGTCATGCTACGCTCCGTGCTGCTCAGCGATCCGAGCCACAAGGCTCAGCTCCCGTTGTTGGTCAAGCTGTACTGGTTGGCTTGAACTCTCCGTCACGACCCACCGCCTGGAGCTGAAGCTACCGTGCGCTCCATCTAGGGGTTGGTCGCGTATCGTAACATCTATCCTTGTAGGACCGTAATGAAAAGTACACACAGAGATCGTTAATTAACACCGCAGATGTGCGTATCATGACCGAACGGTCCCGGAGTAATCAATGACACGCACCGATCTGTGGCCAAACGTCGCTCACAGTGTCTCAAATCGCTCGCACCGAGTGAAGGACCGAGCGCGATGTGATGTCGTGTTGTTCGAATACATAATTCAAACGTTATCTAATGCGACCACCTTTTGTTCAGACAACTGGCACTTTGACTGTGCCACGAACTGGATATACGCGCGCGCACTTCACTGTATCAGACATGGCTACGAGCGTCTGCAGTTCAACAGCGTGTACTCTACATACCACACTCGAATCTCCCCTCGGGTTTCATTGGTCCGACGTTCGACGCTTGAGCAAAGCGAAAGCCTGTGGAACACCGTATGTGGATCGTAGGCACTTGTACACTCCACTTGCTCACTGTCTACTTCGTTAGCTTTTTCCCACGATGGCCTTCAAGTTCTCGGACCAGATATCCATAGTTACTTGCTCCATCCATAATGCGATGCCTTGTGCGAAGTGGTTTGAATGATTCGCATACGCAGAGAGCTGGCGAGATCGGGTTTTGGGGACGTGATTCCATGACAGAAACAACCCACTCCACAGACGGCTGCGAATGTCCAATGTCGGTAGAATGTCGATACCCAGTGAACATAAGTTCCAATGCAAAGTCCCAGACGAAGGTGCAGCTTCAACGTTTGAAAGCGCAACGATGTTTGTCCTCCCTTGAGCCCCCCGTTTCACAGTGATTGGTTCACTCGACTACGGGATGATATTGCTCGTTCGTGCTAGTTTGAATGCGAAAAGGCGGCCACACATCTGCGTCCAGTGACCGTTCTGCTGCAGTTCTGAGGGACGCGACACTGACTGCACGCATGGGCAGTTCCCGTTTCCATGAAAAACTGAGTGATTATTCTCACCGGCCGTCTGGGTGTCGCCCGGAACCCCTTCTGCTAGCATGGAGTGCAGCATTGGCATGGGGACATGAACATAGTGAGCCATACGCGGACGTTCTGTGGGGTCTTCTTGGGCCGCAAGAAAAAAAGTGACCGGTCGTGTCCGGAAGTCAACGCCTCCCGGCTGCACTGCACCAGATCGTCGAAAATCGCGTCAGTGACGCAGGCACTCGCAAAACACCACGTACCCTGCCTCCTGGCAAGTACCGCGATTATGATCAACGGTTCGTAAACCGACTCGAATGGCCCGCGTCGATGCCCGGTCGGGGTCCTGAAACGACGTCAGCCGACACCGACACTGCATCGCGATGTCCACTCACTCTGCGAATCAGTAGCCCCGTGGCAATTGCTACCGTTCCAGAGATTTCTGTTCTCAGCGCGTCAATGACGACTCGAACGAGAAAACGAGATAGCACAAATCATGGCGAATCTCACCGTCCGGAATGACCTAGCAAGCGGCAGCCTCAGCCCAACATCCACATCGAGGCGGGGCTCTGGAGTCCACGGGCCACGAGTGTACATGGTGAAAGAGGGACAGTCCGCATGCGAGAACGAGCGCGGTCGCAGACGAGGAAGACGTGTGTGTGTGGTAGAGACTGCGTGCCGTGGGTTGAGAACGCGGATGGGAGCAACGTAGGAAGGAGTGGGGACGAGGGGGTTCTAGGTCCCATCGAGCCCTGCGTCCCTTTTTTATATGTCCCAGGCGTGGCGGGTCGCAGTCCGTGCGCAGTTGGAATGTCGGTGGTGCGATCGCCCGCCTTTCTGGTTCAGCCTGGGTACCGGGAGTCGGAGACCTCGAATCCTGGTGTTTGTGCAGCCGGTTGATGTGCGGCGTCGAGCCTCCGCTCCACGCTCCAGGCTTCCCGTCACATGCTCCACTCGCATTCCATACCTCTGACACAACTCCACTCGACTCCACTCTCCCACACTCACGCAGCGACGTCATCGTAGTTCTCGTACCGTATATATAGCGTACCGCCTGCTCGTAGATCGCTATCTTCCTTTCCCCCGTTTTTCCTCTCGCAATACTACGCTCGTTCACGTCCTGTCTCGTTCGAGCATCCTTAGTGTTTCCGCCTCTAGGCGGTTTCCAAAAGCCATGTCACCGCCACCTGTATGCCGAGGAAACTCTCGAGAATCGGCGGAAGCTTGCCACGTGCGAGAAGCACGTTGCGCTCTCTTCCACACATTCAAACAGTTGAATTCCTTGAATGTCCTCATATGCCTCGTCGTGCTCGACAAGACTATGGTGGCATTTCTGTACATGTCACCGCCGAGTGTACATACATTGAGAGACTGAGAGAGAGACGAGATGAACCATAATCGACAAGCGATCTCAGTATTCCACAAACATGGCATCCACAGCCGATGCTTCGCTAGACAAGTGATACTCGTACAACTACTCGACAAGACAACACATCGGACACTGTACACTGAACAATCTACATCTATCATCGACTAGCAAGACGACGATTTCTTTTCTGCATTTTCCTTTTTTTTTTCTTCTTTTCTGCGGTTGGAACGGAAGAATAAATTGGTGATCAACACTGTGAAGTTCGCACCCGAGCGTCTGAACCTGTTATCGACTTGGAAAGTAAGTATCGCCACCCGTTTCTCGTAAACAGGGAGACTAGCCTAGAACTCTCTCCAAGTCATCTTCACCTCATCCCTGTGCTGCGTGTGGCTGTGGAACTGGATGGGCTCAGTGAAGTCCATATGGTTGAACTGGATGATGCGTGAGTAAAGCATCAACTTGGGCGTCTTGCTCTGGTCTAAGACAGGCTTGGAAGCGGGGACGTCTGGGTCTGCGGCCGCAAGCTGGTCCCCCTGTGCACGCACTATTCTCGCACCGAAGCTTTCGTGGAGCATATCAGCTAGATGAGCGAGCTCGGTGACCTCTGAGCGTTGATCAGGGGGGATTCGAGCGATCAGGTGAACGATGAGACGAGGGTCCAGAGGCATGTAACCACGGACGACACTCCCCGCGGCCCGTCGATTGACACATGCAGCACATCTTTCTGGGTCCGCACGCCCCAGCACCGTGACGCTGTTGATGACTTGTACTTCGGCGTTCTTGAGTGGATAAAGTTCGAGGCGATACGATGCGGAGAATGCAAATTCTGGAAGCTCTGCGACAATGAAGAATTGGGTCAGATGCGTGTTATCGTCTTCCTTTCTCATGATAAGATCGGCGTGATCGGGGGACAAAGTGACAAGCTTCGCGTGGTGATCAACGACGTCGCTGTGATCCGGACTGAATTCGTTGTGGAGAATCCGCTGGAAGCGCTGTCGGAGAGCGAGGTTGTTGCGATTATAAGCGTACCCGACATCGACTTGCTCGCCTGTTCGAGAATCCTTGATGGGAGGATATGTGTAGTCTGTTTGAAAATGATCGTTAAATGTAGCATGTGTAACTGGAGTGAACGCCACTTACATTTGTTCACATTGGAACTCAACAGGCCACGCGCATCCTCAGAGGTCCAATACTCTGATTTCTGGTTGCGGAAAGGATGACACGGGGTTTTATTATCTACATCAGCACCCGGTTCCTGGAAGAACGTCCCGTCGTGGGTGACTGCAAAGCATAAACGGTTGGGTAAAAGATGCGGGATCGGAAGACACACTGAATGGCTTTTTCTTCCCCTCTGTGAAACCGTCCACCCAACCGTTTTCGAGCCAGTACTCGGGATAGAGGTACTCCCAGAAGGCATAGAGCCGGTCAACATTGCAGTGGTGCAGGAAGAAAATCGGATCAAATCCTACAAGTGTTCAGTACAGGAAGCATCCCGTCAATACGGCAGAGGTACCTGCATACTCGTTCAGAGACTGAGATGAATCAGTATAAACACGAATGAGACAGTGACGACAATGTACGTACCATCGACCCATCACCTCCACAGTGGAGATGCACTTGGTTGTGAGGCTCCTCGAGCGACGCTGGGAGAATCGTGAATTACAATACCAACAGTAATCTCAGAGCATACGAGGCATCACATCCATCACAGGATAGATCATATCGCTAGCCGCGCCAGCGCTTGAGAAATATCCCCACCTACAAGGTACCATCAATGAGTCGTTCCATTGTGCGGCACAATCAACTTACATGTTTCCGCCGTATCCGGGGTCCGAGACCGTCAAATCATATGTGAACAATTCAGCCACTTTGGCCCTGAGCCAGTCAAGAGGTTGCAGTTCTTTGGAACTTGTGTCCACTTTGATGCTGGCCTTCTTCGCAAATGCCCTCGTGATGAACCCTTAGCTAAAGGTACAGCACTATTCGACGACATGACTTACTCCTTGGCCTTCTCATACTGCTCGTCCTTTGGGTCGCCACGTTGTTCTTCTTTGACCCAGCGGAACGTTCGGGGCCATGACGCCATATATTTTGCATCTTTCGCCTCGCCTGGGGACTTAACGTACTTGTAGTGGTTCAAGGGGTTATCGACCTCGACCATTTTCTTGTCGGCAGTGAGAATCGTGATCTTCTGTTGTTGACAAACAGTTGGAATGCCCTCCTCGGCGGTCTCTGCCCTAGTCCAATCCCAGTATCTTGAGAACATATCAGCGTTAGTGTCTGTGGATGCGGTCCTGACTCACGGGAAACGAAGCTTCTTTGCTTCTTCCTTCCATTCGTTGTTGTTGAGTCCTTCCGCGATCGCACTCGCCTCTTGGACAATGGCTTGCTACTGGACCGTCAGTGTGGTTCAAGGATGGTAGAAATGTGCTATTTACCTCGAGTAACAAGAGCATAATACGGTGCCATGGCGGGAACAGCGCGGCTGTTCTCTAGAGTGTCAGCATGCCGCGGCATTCTCGACAAAAATGTACAGACAAGCATGGTAACAGTAACCTTGAGACGTAAATTTCGTCAACACAGACTGGTTCTCTGAATGAAGAAGACAATAATTCACCTCCCCAGCAATTTGAGGCGGGATCACGTGGCCCATTGGGGTCACCGCTACGAGCAGTGTCACACAGCGTTGGAGCGTATACATGGTAGACCCTACCTCCATGGTGTATAGGGAAGTCCGTGAATAGACCCTGAAGAGGGCTCAGCGTTGAGTGTGTTCGACCTCACACTACAATGGACTTACCTATCTGCATCCAGCCGTTAGGCTTCTGTTCGTCCATTTTGTGGACCTTGTCCGTAGCCTGGATGAACAGAGACCACTGAATGGGATAGTTCTTCTGCAGGTCCCCCATCTCTCGACGGGGATGGACACCAGTGGTGACACCAGTAATGTGGTAGGGCTCTGCCATGATGGGTGATGAGGAGGCGAGTCCGAGGAATGCCTTGAGGCGGACGAGAACGTCGTCGAGCTTTTATCCCCTCAGAGACCGTATTTCCACGCTAATGTACCTCGCACCTGACCAGGGTCCCTTGCGCTTCACCGTTTTCTACTTTCCAAGTTTGTCACAATCGCGACCCTAATGACATTGCATGTATAGAGTCCGAATTGGTTCGGACGAACTTCTAAATCAGTGGCAGTGAAATCTGCTTACGATACACGATAATTGCTCACTCTCAAGATCACTTCTAATCTCTTGCCTACCGCACACCGTGCTATCCGCGCCAGGCGAAAGAAACGATCCCAAGATCTCGACGTCGGGTTAGACGAGAAATGGTGGTTCATGCGACCGCTACTTGAAGACAGCGTTTGGCCCGTTGTTCCCCCGTCGAGTGCTTGTTTCGTATCAAATTGCAACGCACCCGACGTCGCCAAGCGTGAGATGCCAGTGGTGCACAGTTGCGCCGAACGCTACGTGTGCCGCTATTCGGTTCCTACAGACGTCTCGTGGGCGTATCAGATGGTCCCCGCGCCACAGACAAAAGTCCCACTCAAAGGTTAGGCCGGTGGCCGAACAGCACGACAAAAGGCGTGGTGCAAACAAAACGTCATTTCTAGCTGACGGGTTCTCAGTAAGTTCCCAGATCAGGGTGGTTGCATTATGTATAAGGAACGACGCACTGGAAGCGAATCGGTATCACCAAGAACGGAGGACCCGAGAATGATGACCTCGTTCTAGACCATTGATCAGTGCCCCCTTTCCCACTGCCCTGTATCTCCGCTCTGACTCACCGAGTGCGGACGTAGTACGCGCCAGAGTCTAAGCTCTGTTGAATTGAGAGCGGGGTAACCTGCCTTTCAATTTTCCAATCCGGCCAACGCTGCAGTCGCCCAGCCACTGAGAATCATGGTACCGAAATTATGTAACAACATAGTTACCCCCTAGCAGGGAGTACCAGCACATCTGCTGTGATTGATATATCCGATGATCAAGAACAAAGGTATTTGCCTCAAGATAGCACAGATTGACAGCGCCACAAGATGTAAACCACCCCTACTCGGTTCCAGACCCGCTCCTATCACCTGTTGCGCCTGGGACGCATGGATTGATTGGAGCCGTCCTCGTATAGTTACATACAGGCAGTTATTCTGTGGTGCGGCTGTTGGAACCTGGACCATACGGTTTCAGGTCTTCGCGGAGACAGTCAATATCGCCGACTAGGAACAACCCCGCGTCTGCGGATGCCCGTGCCGGATGACGTCCCTGATGCCCACCGCGACGGATCCCTCCCAAATGAAACTATACGAGGGAATTCGGGTGCGACACGGCGTGGTCCATGCTCGAAGCGTCGATTTCGGACGAGCACAACTTGACATGCCGGCGCAGTTCAGTAAATAACGCGGGAAGCTAAGCCGAACAATGTTCGTTATCCAATGAGAGAACAAGACGGGAAAAGGACGGACTTGGCATTGGACGACCCGTCCCGGAGGACGTGGACGGCACGATGAAAAAGCAAGGCGGCAAGCCTGCTGCGGGAGTAGCATGAATCGGACTCTCACGCGGCGTCCCACCTTGCTGTAGCACTTTCACCAGGCTGTTCCGGACGATCTCCCATATGACCACTCCGACGAAACACAAACGTGGGTCGATGGCGCGCGAGTTTGTCGTAGAATGCGGGCACGGAGGAAGCCGAACTTGGGTCGACGGTCGTTCTACTCAGTTGGTCTTCAAAACGAGTACGTCACGCTTCGAAAGGCGTACCGTAGACGGCGTGAAACTACCAGAGCGGTGTGAGCACCACCAAAAGTGGTTGATCGGGTTCGCAGAATGGTGTCCGGTCTCTGCAGACATGCGTCCTGGACTACAGTACATCAAGTATCAGCACGCGCTTAAGCCTGGCATGGTTCATTACGGATCGCACGAACTCACTTGATTCCATAAACAAGACTTCACACGTGAATTAGCTGAAAGGACAGTATACCACCGAGACCAGGCATCTTCATCGTCTGGCTTTGATTTTTACAAGGTATATGGACGACGTCCCGAGCCTTGGAGTAACTATCACTCCTTCCTTGCAATTGAGCCAGTTTGCTGTAGCTCCGTCCTGCTCATTTCCGGTTCTTCCACCCGAAAATGAGCAGGTGCAATTCTCGGCCACGTTTCGGGTAGTAAAATCTGGGCCGTTCATAGGGATAAATGGCTCATTTCCGGCGTGCTTCTCTGACAATACATTTCAGTAGCAGGCGATGAAAAATCTGTCTCGAAATGGCTTACTGTCCTTTTCGGGCAACTTATCGGCGCGAGAAATTTCATGTCAAAACGGCGAGTCGGTCGACCCATAGCTCCTCAGCGCATCGTTGGATTAATACCGTTCGAAAAGAGACGGCGGGGGCGTCGAATCAGTTATAGCGCTCTACAAAGGGCGGCATCAGCGACCGGTGAGCGGTTGCAGTCAGGCTCAAGAGGCGGTGGCGGCGCGCGGCGAGCATTGGTGCTCGACAACACACCGTGGGGGCGAGCAGTGAGCTCTCCCGGCTTGAAAAGGAGGGAAAGATGTGCTGAACGAGCGGTTTGGCTCGTAGAGGCGACTGCGCTCGACAACACACGGGGCGCCCTGGCAACGAGCTCTCGGGCACGAAAGGACATGGGGACGACGAACAACGAGCACTAGAGGCCGCCGAAACACAACGGGAGTGACGAGCGAGCAGTCGGGCTCGACAAGAGGTGCTAGCGGCTGTGTGAACGAGCATTGTGGCTCACCGGGGGCGAACAGCATCGAGTGGTTGGGCTCGAAAAAAAAAGTCGGAAGTGGCGAACGAGTGCTGAGGCTTGACAAAACACGGCAGGGGTGACCAGGACTCGAAGAATCATTGGCATTGCCTGATCATTGTCGTCGTGTCCGCTGGAATGTGGCATACCTAGCTGATTATCCTCAGTGAACACCAAATTGCAGCCAGAAACGCGAAACTCACTCAGCTCGATAGATCCGGTTAGGAAATTTTATGTAAAAATATTGTTTTCTGTGACTGGAACAGTTAGAGCCTGGCGTAAGGTGGCAAGAGTCAACCGAAGCTCAGACTGCCTAAATATCGATACAAATATAAAGTTTTGTTGTGGCTCATATGCCGACTTCCTCGCAAATTTGACCTCGAGGTCTCACCGGCATTCGACTTCTCACCGTTTGGCATGGTCCCAGTAGACAAACTGTTCCTCGCCGTGTTTACCTTTGTGACCGCCTTTGGACTCCTCCAGCTCTTCCATTTCTTGTACCGACAATCGACGTCTCCTCTTCGTCACCTGCGTGGTCCGAAGGCCAGCTGGGTGTACGGTAATGTGCGGGATATTTTGAAGGACGTATGTCGTTCACTGGGTGCTTGCGCGGTGTTCGGGTGGCCCACGCGACTGACTACTGTTCTTTCCGCGTCAAGAACAACTCCGTGATCCACGAAGAATGGGTCAAGCGCTACGGAAACACTTTGAAATACAAGGGTTTATTCTACGTATGCTGGCGTGTTGGATTCTGCATCATTCATGATGCTGAATGGACAACTTCATAGAGCAACCGATTGTTCACGGTGGACCCGCAAGCTCTCCAGTACGTCCTCACCCATGACGCTAGCGACTTCCGAAAGGCCACCGATGTCAAATATACTTTATCCCAAATCCTCGGAAAAGGCGAGTTTCGTCGTGTAGTATCCGAGGTACTCCTCGAAATGGAACTTTTAGGTCTCCTCGTTGTCGACGGTGCTCAACACCGCCAGCAGGTTAGGACTTGTCTTCTTTGATGGGATCGCGTTCACAACCTTCTTGTCGCTTAGAGACACATCATGGTGATTGGAATCTTCCCAAATACCGTCGTTCGCGTGGTTGAACCAGGAATTAGAATCCTGCGTTTGGCCCTGCGCAAATCCGGGCCCTCACAGACGTTTTTTTCACGAAAGCTCTCCATGTATGTATAGTCGAATTCCGTCCCGTGCAAACTATTCACCGTATCCGACGCAGCTTCGCGATGCCTGGTTATCTGAGATTGCAAAGGGTCCCACTGCCACTGACACTGGCGTTCGCCTCGACGTCTTGTTATGGTTGGGTAGGGCGACCCTTGACATCATCGGCCTCGCAGGTCAGCTACACATTTCTACTGCGACGCACACATATTGATTATTCTTATTCCCACAGGGTTCAACTGTGACCCCGATGCTGTCAATGCCAACGATGGACCGAATGAGCTGCGCGAAGCCTTCGCGTCCCTAATTTTGGCGGCTCAAAAAATGAACGTCATCCACGTGCTACAGGCATGGTTTCCCCTTCTGCGTCTCATCGTCTGTATCACGAACGTACCCATTCTGTGTTGCGGGTTCGTGTTTATTTTGAGTGTTGACAGCCCACCGATCGCTCGCGCAAAATTGAGGTTGCACGACGTACGATAGCGCGAGTCGGAAATCAACTACTTTCGGATGCCAAAGCAGCTGCTCGGGCGAGCATGATCGAAAAGGGTGAAATAGAAAAGAAAAGCTTCCTTGGTCGAGACTTGTTATCACTGCTTGTCAAGGCGAACATGGCGACTGACATCCCCGAGAGTCAGAGATTGCACGATGAGGATGTGTTGGCTCGTGCGTCCCCGATGTCTGTAATCACAGGTATTGATTCTGGCACACTCTTTAGAAGTTCCTACGTTCTTGCTTGCCGGTCATGAAACCACGAGGTATGATGTCGTGTTTCCCCTCAGCGCTCCGGGACAAGGTAACAGTGAAATAGCACGGCCACTTCTTGGGCACTCTTCGCGACGGCAGTCGCACCAGAGATCCAGAAACAGCTTCGTGAAGAACTCCTCTCGGTAGACACGGAAACGCCGTCCATGGATGAACTCGTGGCGCTTCCTTACCTTGACGCAGTTTTGAGAGAAACCCTCCGCATGTACCCGCCTATTCCAATTACCGAACGGACGGCCGCCAGAGACAGCGTGTTGCCCGTCGGGCAGCCATACACCGACCAAAATGGCGTCGCCCATGACTCCATCTGGTACGTACGCTCGCGTGGGGATCCGAGAAAAACATGCTCATCGTTGCCAACAGCGTCGGAAAAGGGGAATCAATCGTCATCTCCATCTTGGCCATGAACCGGTCGCAAGAGGTGTGGGGGCCGGACGCACACGAGTTCAAGCACGTCGCTCTCCTTTAGATGTTTTTTTTTCTTCCTTGGCTCACGCGTTCCATCGCTCTAGGCCGGAACGGTGGGAAAACGTCCCAGAGGCGGCCACGCGCCTTCCTGGCGTGTGGGGCAACCAAATGACCTTTTCGACCGGACCCAGAGCGTGCATCGGATACCGGTTCTCTCTCGTCGAGTGAGTCCACCTCCGCCCTCGGGCGTCAGTTAACCGGGCACTGAACTCGCGTCGACACAGAATGAAAGCGCTTCTCTTTACCCTTGTCCGTGCGTTCGAATTCGAGCTCGCGGTACCCGCTAGCGAGATCGGCGAAAGGGCGATCATCGTGCTGCGGCCCGTGTTGCTTAGCGATCCGAACCGCAAGGCTCAGCTCCCGTTGTTAGTCAAACCGTACCGGCGAGCCGAGCTCACGGCGAGTCCGTCGCGACTCGCCCTCTGATGTTGGTTGGAATTCAGCTCTCGCGCGTTTTTATCTAGGGATTAGTCTGGGGCTCTCATGTACACATTTATTCCGACTCGGTGATACGATGCTCTCGTCTTGCAAAATCCGTCCTCATATGACCCTAGTAAAAGGTACAGCCGACCGTTATGCAACAAGCCAGACTTGATGTCGCCCTTCAAACAACCTTCAGTGCGAAGATCGCATCGCATATGACCGGTGCACTGTCAATGCCGGGGAACTGGCGCATCCTGTAGAGAGGTGTCCGGAAGGCGCAGGTTCGATGTTTGAAAACGCGACGACATTCGCATTCATTGCGTTGTCCTAACGTGGCACGTTGCCCCATCGCAAGCCAGTTGAACTTGGGAAAGGTACGTCGCGTGGTGTTTCCGTAGTCCTTTGGCCAGTATCGAGCCCATTCTTTGTGTGTGGATGCAGACTATACGGAAACAACGTTCAGTGGGGTCCGTTGGCGCAAGAAAAAGTCGCTGACCATAAACGACAGGCTGATCCTCGTCGTCATCGCCCAACTACGGCCCACCGCATGCCTGTCTGATTCTTGCGCGTCGGCGACGAACATGTCTATAGGTGCGGTTAATCTTTTAGGAGAGCCTGAGCGTTCAGTCAGCTCAACCCTCATCTTGTCAGTGAAAATGGAGCCGCGATAAATTGAACTTGAGAGCATGCACCCAATACTGAAATCACGTCAACGACACGGCTCCTCGCAAACCTCAAAAACAAAAACAAAAAAACACGTACCTAGTGCCATGTCAGGTTCTCTCGACTAGGTTGGTGCTCAGTACCAACGCCTGAAACAAGTCAACCCGACGCGCAATGTCATTACAACATGGGCCTTGGTTTAGTGACCCATTGTTTTCAATGCGTCAACGACGACCCCGGCGAGCAAACTAAAGAGCATACAACCAAAACCCGGCACGATACACCTGCCTGAAACGACGTTCAGAGGGTTCGAGGTAGTACTGGCTCTGTCGGTCAGCCTTAACCCAACACCCACATCGGGATGGGCGCTGTCGCCCACGAGCGAAGCGGGCAAGGTCGGCATGATCGCGGACGAGGCGAGGTATGGATACAACGGACTAGAAGAAGGAGAACGCGGAGAGAGCGGCGCAAGGACTGGGAGAGGGGGTCACGTCGAGCCCTGCGCCACTCCCGCTTTGATGGAGTCGGCGTGGTGGTTCGCAGTCTGTGCGCGCATGCCAGTGATGATTCCGATCGGGATTCCAAAACGTTCCACCATGGGCTACCAAACAAACATTGGGGCTAGAACGCCCGCGGGCGACCTCGGATTTTGTCGTCCATGATGTGTAGCATCGAGGTGGATGAAATACCGACCGCCGTCATAGCATCTGCGATGGTAATTCCTTCCGCTCTCGCACTCTTAGTCGGATGTCGCCATATGCGATGCTGCCAATAGAAACGTGTGGTAGACGACTGCGGCACAGTACAGTAATAACCGTTCCGATCATAAACGACAGTCACTAGATTGCCATGTGCTACAGAGACCGAGCGAATGAAGCCATCTCAAACAACACTTTCTCGCTGTTTGTATTCCAGTGTCCAACATCGCATCTCAGATTCGGCGACCGTCACCTACGGCAGACGGATAGATTAGTTCCATACTTCTAGCGACGCACGAACTGAGCCAAGTAACCAAACGAAAAGCAAAACACACTACTATCGATCATCAACACCACGATCGTCATGGCGTGGGGACGCCAACGGCTGCGCCGACATCACAGTCGTTCCCCCCGACGTCAGCAGGCTCTGCCTCCCCAACAGTACCGCCACCCATGCTCAGTCCCGAATCCCCCTGTGGTTCCAGCGCCGTCCCCTCGGCCGCCTTCGCGACACGTTGCTCGAAAACCCACTCTCCAGCCTCCACCTTTCTCGTCCACGCTCGTTGCTTCTCCTCGAGCCTCGCAATCCTCTTCCCCAACATCGCCTTCTGGTCCTCGTTCGACAGTTGCAACAAAAAGTCCTCCGTGTGTGGGACGTAGAATAAGCGATACGTGCGCGCGCACACGCGGATCTCGAGGGAACCGTGGGCAACCACGTCGGGTGTCGTTGCCGTCACGGATGGTCGCACGTGTCTACGAACAAGAGCGTCGGCAGGCGGGACGAGACAGTTAGACATGAGCGTACCTTTGCAAAAACGGTCGCCGGAGTCTGGACAGGGGTAGACCATGGGACGAATCACCCTGAAGGGCCTTGGTTCATTCGCGCTTTTGACCACGCGGAATGAAAACACCCACCGAAACATATGCATCGATGTACGACTGCCATCGCTCAGCCAGAATCTCCGCGTCGTACGCTTTCGAATCGTCTTTTGCCAATAATTGTACCGTCATGGTCTTGGTGCTCTGCATCTAGATTTCCTCAGTGGTCCCGATCAAGGCCAGATGTGAGACGTCGTACCCAATCGATGCGGTAAATGTTCTCGTCTGGACCCATGATATTCTCCGCTAATCGGCGACTGTTTGTCTGGTCGTGCGTCGTGGGTGACGTCAACGATCGATCTCGTCTCAGCAGTTCGAGTAGATCGTGACACCGCGGGTCTGAGAGCACGAGCTGTATCTGCTTGATGAACGCACCGAGCACCTTGTCGACCGTGAATATACGGTACGCGTCCTACGTCTCGAGATTAAGCGGGATGGATTAGAACGGACATCTGAGACAGACCTTGTATCCAAACATGGACCGCATCTGCTCCTCGAACGCGTGTTGATCGATTTCGTTGTCAAACAATCGTTCGCACGACTCTAGCATCAGATCGTAATAGTGCTCCGCATGCACGACCATTTCGTCCACTGTCGACGCCTTAGGACCAGTGGAAGCGCCAGTACTTTTGGGGGGTTGATTCGCCATCGAGGCGGCGAGGTTTTTGAACAACAAGAAACGAGAATACAGCACCTAACAGACCAGCATCAGCCTCCGTCGAGCGACACCAGACACCCCACTCACCTCGAGCGATCGCAATAACACATAATATATATTGTTACAGAAAAATACGTGTTTCCGCGACGCAGGTCTGGACGGCGGAACGCTCTCTGTTTCCACCTTTCCTTCCTCCACCGCGTCGACTTGCATCGCGTCGGGCGTCGGCGACACGGGTCGAGAAGGGGCGGGCGAAGTCCCGTCTTGCCCACGTGTCTTCCGACTCGACTTGGCTTGCTCGCTCTTCAACAACTTCTTCCTCAAATCTCCACCCGAAGAACCGCCAGCCTTGCGACCTCGATTCCCTCCCGCACGCGACGAACTCCCGCCCGCCGCGCTGGTCGTCTCGAGGTCGTCCGCGACGCTGCCGGCGTCGTCTCCACAGTCCCCATCGACCACCTCTTGCACGACGAACGCGCGGTTGAACGCCTCGTGGTCGAGGACGAAGAAGAGCGGGACGAAACTCCTCAAGAACGCTTCGACGCGCTTGCGGTCCGCCCCGTTGATCTGCGCTTGCGTGCGATCCAGGAGCGACAACGTCATCTTGATCACGTCTTGCAGCACGCCCACGTCTTGGACGTCGTACGCCAACTGATGTCTCGGCCGCGTGCGCGTAAACAACGGGTCGATGTACGATGCCCGTTTGTCCATCTGCTCGTCTCGCACTGCCTCGATCTGCGAGATGAACGCCCGCGAGGTGATCGCTTTCTTGTCCGTCGTCTTGAAGTTGATCGCTTGGTGGTCGAGCGATTTGTGGTAGTTCCGTGCGTCGACTTCGCGCCAGATCTTGTTCCATTCCCTCTGTGCCCTTTTCCACTCCTCCTCTTTCTCCTTGAGTCGCATCAGAACGACGGGAATGGCTACCGCTGGGGTATCTTGCATGGCTTGAAGTACGTCCAACCCCGCTTCTCGACCGTAAATCTTCTTGATGATACGCTGGTGTATGCTCTTCCCAGACCCTCCCAGGTTGGGCTTCAGCTTGAACACGGCGCGCTCTTCGGGCGAAAGTTGAGCGATCTTGTTGTTGATGGGTTCAAGCATCCCGATCGTCCGGACGATTGCCTCGATGTGGAAGTCGTATTCATGCCGCTCTTCCTCCGAGCGATGGAGGGCTTCTTCGTAAACATTCTTCTTGTGAGCGATAAATCCCGAATCTTCGCTCGACCACGTGGGGTGAGAGACCCATTCATCGTTCAAAACAGACTTGCACATCTCATCGCGCCCCGAACAGGTTACTTGAGCTTCCTGTCCACGTGGTCAGCAATCGCGATCCCGTTGGGTGACAAATATGAAAACGTACGGTAGATGGCATGCGCCTGTAGCTGCCATGCTGCAATCCGGTATTGACGCGACCAGGCCTCAGAGGCATGTTGGGTGCACTCTGACCCTGCGCGCGCGCCCACGACTGTTGTTGTTGTTGCTCCTCCAATAGCCATCTCTCCCTCTCCCTCCTGTCGTCCCAGCCAAGAATCTCTCTAAATTGACGCATGAGTTCGCCATCTCCGAGAAAATTCCGTGCCTCCCGGACGAGACGGGCGGTATCGATCAGCTCTTGAGTGAAGAGGTTAACCAGGCGCAGAAACTCGTTGAACGCGTCGCGATTGTTGATCGCCCGCTTGACTCGGTCAAAGAAGTGTGTTTCATCGAGACTGGGGACGGCTATGGCGGGGGGAGCGAATGGTTGCTGCTGCACCTGCTGCATTTGCACCTGACGGAGGGACGAAAAGCCCGGAGATGGAACTCGCTCCGCGCCATTGGTAGTACCGTTGACCGCCAAGTTTGCCTGTTTCAGCTTGATTTAGTGTCAGTACATCGTGGAGGGATGGAACGAAAGGTCGCGTACACGATGCGTGGGAGCGGTCTTCGGAGCGATCTCTCTCTCACGCTCGCGTTCGTTGATTTTTCGCTTTCGTTTCTGGGGGACCGTAGCTGCTTCTGCGGCAGCGGCTAGCGAGACCTCGGGTCTACGCCGCGTGGACCTGTCCAAAGGTGTACTTGACCTCGTGCGCCTCGCTTCCGTAGGAGCGGAAAGAAGACTGTCTTCCAAGTCATCGAAAAGAGCTTGACTCTTCTCGGGCATGAATATCCGAAAATCAGAACGCAAATCGGGATCGTCCTTGAACAATCGCGCAATTTCTGCGGAAACTTCCCTCTGTGGGGAACAGGACGCGGTTCAGTGACCCGTGAGCATATCTGCACGCAGAGCGGACTTGCCTCGTCGACAGGCTCAGTGTGGTACCTCCCCAGTATCTCAAGGAAACGACGATATGTCGTTTCGTCACATCGCTGCTTGATTTTCTGCACGTATTGCACGGCAGGTTCTATGGACACATTATCCCCATAAATGCTCGGATCCGAGGGGAAGGCGTTTGATGGTCCCGCAGCCGAATCGTCGAGGTGAGGTAGAGAAGAGCCCTGCGAACCCGAACCAGTCGGCTCGTCGCGAGTGGACTGTAGCATCGTTCCGGAAGGGGTAGTAACTGTGATCATGGCGGTCTGCTGTGAGTCGGTCGAGCAGTCTATGCGATAACCAACGGGAAGAAATGTGTTGAATCCTTGGATGAGCGTCGGGTGGCCACTGAAGAGGTGAGAGACGCGTCTGATGACGCCTGGCGTGTCGATCCTGCGCCAAAGGTGAGCATCCGATTGGTCGACTGCGGGCGCCACACTTACAGCTGGCTCTTGAAGTCTTTCATGATGTCCAAAAATTGGTTGTACACCTCTGGTTGGTCCTGGAATTGGATCTTGACGGCGTCGAGGTAGCTCAACGCGTCCGTGACATTGAGTTGACGTTCCTGAGGTTGGCCCTCGACGTAAGAAACGGGAGGAAGCCGTACGCTGGACGGGCCCGGATTAGAGGACGGTGAAGCAGCCGCACGACCCATAAGCGTAGGTGACTCTGCGAAAGCGAGCTCCCCGTTTGGCACCACCGGTGGCACGCTGACGTCTCCCTGGGTAATGGGTTCGGTGGTGGGAGGCTGTTGGGGCCGTTGTTTTTGGTCCTGCTCGACGTCCATTGCGATGTCGGACTTCGTGTCTCCGGGGCCGTCTGGTGGAAGCCGTACGCTAGACGGACCCGGATCAAATGATTGTGCAGAAGAGTCGTGATCCATGAACGCAGGTGCCTCTCTGGGCGCGAGCTCTGCGTTGGATGGCAGGGGTGGCATGCTGGCGTCTCGCTGGGGAATTGGTTCGGTGGGGAGGCGTTGTTTTTGGTCTTGCTCGACGTCCATCGTGACGTCGAGGCTGGTCGTATTTCCAGGGCCGCTGCTGTTTGCTTCTCTTTTGCCGTCCATTTCGGCGTCCGTTTGGCGGTTTGGACGGAAGTCTGAAGTGACGAACGAACGGCGATTACGCGGGTGGCTGTACACAAGAATCGACACGTTCTCACACTGTGTTGAATGGCTTTCATCGGGCATATGGTGTAGCTGGTTATCACATCCGCTTAGCATGGCGCTGAGTGCGGGGGGTCTCCGGTTCGAGTCCGGATTTGTCCATTTTTTTCCCTCACCGACTATACTACCTTCTAAGTAGCGTAACGTCGGTCGTTGTCGAACCTATTCCAGAACCTAGGGAAACTTCGGAGGGCCGTGAAGATCACTGACACCCCAATCATCGGCCAGTAATTGGGTGACCAAACAAAGGGCCGTGGGCAAATGATGTTCCGAAGCCATTGCCTTTGCTCTCACAACGATCGTAATAAAGTTTTTAGTTCCGATATTGCTTCGAGGTGCTGCCAAAGTAGTAGTACACATACAGTAGTTTATCACAACTGCTAGCAGTGAAATGTCCCTCCCGATTATCGTCGTACCCTGCTTCATGTTCGTTTGGTTCTCCAACCGCTTATATTGCCGATCCCAAAATTTCCGAAAGCGCCACCAGTCACAGAAGTCGCAGGTGTTCCAGCTTCGCTCGTGGGACTGACGACATTCCCGAACGAACCCTTGTGGGGATGGCTGGACGACGAGCCAAAAGTCGACCGAAATGATGAAGTCGGCATCGCTTGAATGGACAAGAACTTGTTCGGCAACGGCCTGTCTTCCGTGTTGTACTGGAGAGCCAACGGGAGAGCTCCGATCAACGGCTGTTCACCCGTAGGATAGCCAAGAGGGACGAACCTGGAACTCGAGTCCGATGCTATCTGCTTCAGAGACGTCCAGCAGCTTGACCAGTTTCTTTCCTATGCCGTTCAGTCGCTCCACGTCGTCTTTGCTTCGCGTCCACAACTGGATACGATCCACCTTGCTTCTCAGACTCACGACTGCGCCACAAATCTCGTCGCCCTCCTCCAGTTCCTCGCCAACCAGCGCCATCGCCAGCCAAGCCCAACACCGATCCAGCAGCGCCGGATTGTTCTTCATCGTAAGCACCCACTTTCCACCCTGAGCGTTCGCGGCGTCCTCCCACATGGGCTTGATTCCCGACTTGAAGATGTGGTAGTTGGAGTTCCGCTCAAGCTTCGAGGGCGGCTTGAGCCAGTTGAAATAACGACAAAACGATTCGACAGTGTCGAATTCACCGACGACTGCGAGCCCCGCCTCGTAATCTTCTGACTCGGGAACGGCCAAAAATGGGACGTTCTCCTCGCCCGTGCCCTTACCAGACGCGTAGGGTGCCTTGGCCTTGGTGTCGTGATAGATGGTCCTGTAAACATCGCCAAGATGTAGACATGTCGCTCATGACACGAGCAAGTTCACATACCAGGTGTACTGGAGAGGATGTTCCGGTGCCTTCATGACCGCGCCGGGCGTCTTCGGATCCTCGATCATCTCTGCTTCCGGAGGGCGTGAGGATCCGTCGATACTGAGCGTTCTCGCCTTGGCCAGACGTGCAGTGATGGCGTCGAGACTCGGGATGTTCTTGTATCCTTTGATCTTCTTCCCAGGAAGCTTCGTAGCGGACCCTGTTTCTTGATCGAGTTCGTCGAGCCTTTCTTGAGTGAGAGGCTCGGTCTCTAACATGGTCTCTTCTGGGATGGAGGGCGTGGTGGATTTGGGAGGCGTCGCCATGGTCGTGGCCGTGAGCGCCGGTGACGTGGAGCGGGTGGACGGCGCGTTGACGACGATGGAATCGTTGGTGGAAGTGGTCGACAGGGACGTCTGCGAGCCGGTCCGGAGGATAGAGGCAGCGAGACGTGGACGGGCGGACGAGCTGGCCGCCGATGCGGCCGAGCTGAGGTTGATGCGCGCGGCAAGCTGGTTGAGCGATGGTGGTCGCAGGCCGGGCGCTGGACGCTCTGGCTTTGGAGCGTGCATGGAAGCGTGTAAAGACTGAGACGACGGTGGGCTCGACATCGTGTGGAACGTCGACGACGAGTTGGGCAGCCGTGGCGAGAGACAAGACCGCCACCGTCGCAAACTAACGCCGGGTTTACATATTATCATCCATCTTGTTTACCCCGACTCCGTATTGATCGCCCCAGTGCGTCCCACGCCGAGGGAGGGTCGAAGGAATAACTCATGATCCAGGTCCAGGGTCTACGTTCCCACTTCGAGGGGACTCAATCCATCATCATGATGGCCCCTGACAAGAATGATTCAAGTCGTTCGACCCTATGACAAAGACCCTGTGGCACACTTTCAAGTCCACCCTCTGGATTCAAGTCGACACCTTGAAATACCGGCCAAACCTACGAGGCCCGCGCTGCCGTTTTGTTGGGTTGTGTTAAAACGTCTTGCCTAGCAGAAATCCTCGGGCCTCGATGATCGGCGAGCTGTCGTTGAGTAGCGTGGGTCGTGTTTGAACTTTCATTTCAATGAACCTGACTCTCAGAACCCGAACTCCCACATCCGAACTCGATATGATTCTACGGGTGGCGTATTCTGTGGCAGCCCTCGACAGATCATCGTGATCAGAGTTGGGTGCTTGGTCATGGGTTCCGGAAGTAGTGTTTTGGAGTCTTTGACCTCGCGGGTCTGAACGGATCAACGAATAAGAAAGCCGAGACAGAATATGGTACTCACCGCTCTCACGAGGTTATCACCCTGTGGCAAAAAAACGCAGTGTCTCCGACGTGGGTCCTCGACTTTTCCTGGTGTGCTCACTCTCAGATATTACGACACCAAGGCCAGGGTTTCACCCATCTTATAAGCCTTTCCCTGGTCTTATCGCTTCCCCCATTGTTCTTTCATCTTGTGCCACGCTTCGCTAGGTGGGCACGAAAATCCTATCCAGACCTCTGACCACTTCCCGTGGCAGTTCGTTGAAGTCAAGCATTTGCGAGGACAGTGCACATATGGCCAAGAGCGAACTCGCGTCACCGGAGACGGTGTCTACTCTCATGAGTGAGTCTTCAGTTTGATAGCATAACGCTTAAACTCCAAACCAAGTACCCTCTCCAAGTTATGTTGACCGTCTTTCACGCGCTCGCGTTGATCCTCACCTCCTTTCGGCTCTGGTATCGATACCATTTACGACGGATTTGGTGGGACGATTTCTATGCGGCTGTCGCACTTCTCTGTGACGCAGTCTGCATGGTCGCGGTGTGGACACTTACTGCACCACTGAGCTCCGCACCGTATACGAACATCGAAGCTTTGCGTAAGTAGTCTCCTTCTCAGTACTGCCTCATTTTAATGTCATCGCCTCCACGCTCAGCCACCCCAGCCCAGTCGCGTAGCGCTCACATAATTTCCTACTGGCTGAGCGTGATATTTTATACGTGCTCCATATGGTCTGCCCGCCTTTCCATTGTCGTTTCATTGGTCCGTATCGTCCCACCAACTCGGTCTATCTTTGGCGCCGGTGCAGCCTTTGCCTGTATGTGGGCCTACATCCTCGCTGCCAAAGCGGCCGTATGTGGGGTGGACGAATCGTGGTATGATGCCGCTGCCGTTCAGTGCCCGCTGCCATATTGGGTCGCGCTTTCCGAAGTCTGCAGTACGTCCGTTCACATCTTGTTACCCCTCGTCTGTTTATCGCTCCCTCTAGCCGATGTCATCTCGGATGCCATACTCGTGATCCTCCCGTTCTGCTTGCTTTGGCGCGTGAGATTGCCCTGCAAGCAAAGAATCATGGTCCTCTCCATCTTCTCCACCAGCATCTTGGTCAGCGTTGTCAGCGCGGTGCACACGTCGTACATCATCCCCTCGGCTTCCTTCATCGGAGGGGCCACCGCAGAAATGGAGGTACGCTCGTCCCCACACCAGGACGACGGATCTGCTGACAGCGCGCACGCCCGCCCGCCCGCGCGTGTATATAAATAGAGCGCTGTCTCCCTCATCGTCTGCAACCTCCTCGTCCTCGTCACCTTCGTCTACCGCGTCGTCCGCAACGACCGCTCCTTGTCGGACCGCGCCGACGACCACGAGAAGAAGACGACGACGTGTGCGTCCTCGAACCGTCTCACTACCGTCGACCTCGACCTTGACGCGTCCTTTTTATCGGGGACGACCGACGCGCGCTCGGCGTTCTCGGGGACAAGGTTCACGGGCACGGACGTGTCGAGCGTCAAGCTTGCGAGCGTGGGGGAGCGGGACACGACGTTCGGGTCTGTCAGCGTGTTGCCCGCCGCCGTGCCCGTGGCGTCGCAACGATGACGGCCCGCTCTTCCGTACGTGCGTGGTTGCAGCCCGGGGGTCTTTTCCCTTTTCTCCCTCCTGCGCCTCGCGTTACCATCGTGTACTATGTCCCTTTCGCCGCCGTCTCCGATCACTGTACTACTCGAGGCTATTGAATACCCGGGATGATCCTTATTCCCGGCTCGCTTTTCTGTAAGGGCCGTATGGACGGACGGGATGATCGGAATAGCTTTTATATGTGTACGATCATATTGTCACTATAGGAACCGTCGTCGAAGAACACGAAAGACCTTTCGTACAGGGGGGTACTCGAGTACACAAGACAATCGAAACCGGCGCACGCGAACGATTCGAGAGTAAAAAGACGGCCCAAGCGAGGTTCCCAAGAGGCGGGTTTTCACGCCGCCTTGACCCCCCATCCCATCAAAGAAAAGGACAACGGTATCACCTCGGTGCTGAGTATCGCGATGCCGGCGTAGACGACCACCTTGGTGAGCACTGCGAGTCGACCGCGTCAGTCTCGGCGCGCAACGCCAAAGGAAGAACGCACCGTCGGCGTCGTAATGCGTCACCTCCATCGCCACCGCGTCGCCCGGCTTGTCCGCGGCCAACGGACCCCCGCCTTCTAAACTCGTCCCCACCCCGATCCCAATCCCGCTGTGCGTCTTCCCGTGGCGTCCAAACACCCGGCGCTTGATCACCAACTGCTCCGAGCTGTTCACCCCGCTCACTTCCATCACCGAAGGCAGGTCAATAACGCTCGGAATCGGGTGCAGCCCGTTCTCCACGGGCACGTGCGCGTAGTCGGTCGCTGGGGTATAGAACCGTCGGTGCGGGAGGTCGAAGTAGAACGCCAGCGCGCGAAACACGGGCGGTAGGACGGCGTGCAACAACGATTTGGCGAGAAGTCGCCATATGAAGATGATCAGGATGCCTTTGGGGGAGTCAGGGGGTATGAAACGAGAGTCCAATCGACGCGTACCGAGGCCGACTTTCGTAGTGGCCAGACTCCACCACGTAATTCTCTCGTCCCACGTCCAGACGTCGCCTTGACCACCAGGCATGACCGTGCCGAGGAATTTCGCGTCGAGGCCAGCATATACGGAGTGCCATCGCGCTAAATAAACGCCAAGAATGACGGACACGAACGCGATCGCGTCTTCGAAACACGGGCAATCGTCCACCGGTTGCGGATGGTAGTGCACCAGTAAAAGACATGACGGCACCAACACGAGAGGAACTAAATGCAAGTCGAGAGTCCTGTTTGTCAAAGAGCGACGGCATGCGAGAGAAAAGCGTTTTACCAATCCAAGATCCGCTCGCCAACCAACGCTCCACCGTGTCGCTCATCATCACATAAGCCACCCAGATAGCGACTCCCAGTGTCGCGCCAACACCACAGTCCGTGAAGGAGTGCATGCCTGTGTAAATCCTGCCAAAGACGATCGTGATGGCGTACACTGCTAACGCTGTACACGCAATCCAGTATGTCGTCCCCGATATAACAGACCGCTCGACGTAGGCAGAATGAACATGACCAAAGATGAAAAGTGCCATGGAGACGCTATTGGTTGAGTGGGTTGATGGGAAACCATACTCGAGGTGATGCGTCCCAATTGCTATGTGGCAGGTTGGCTTTCGGGCAGGCACGCACTGGGAAAAATGTTGACGTACTCAGGCGATCCACAGGGGGTGCAAAGGGACGAGGAGAACAGACGAGGTCCTTGATAAACGACGAGAAGTAGACGCCAGACGCCAAAACAACCACCAGGCTGCACGACGACGCGCAAGGTCACTTCCGTGCATGCGATAACATGCAAAAACGCTGACTCACCCTCGTCCGACTTCTGAAAAACCAAAGAAAAACAGGATAGGAAGTGCAATCATGAAAGAGGTGTGTGTCCCGAGCGTTGAGGAATAGAGGAAATAGCTATCCATCCACGGACTGCGGAGTAGCGTCTGAAGATATATGACAGGGTCAGCGTTAGCTATGCCATATGCTGGCCAGCCAGGCACTTGCCTGTAGGCGCGCGATAACGACACTCTCGCGCGCAACGGCGTTGACGAGATGGCCGCGAATCGACGCACGCCACTGAGGCAGTGTCGCGTTGTAGACGTCATCTGGAAGTTGACCGGGCGTATTCAGAGGTGCCTCTGGTAGTAGCGCGTCGGCCTCGATTTTGGACGTTTGGTTGCTTGTGAAGGACGGCATAAAGAATCGATATAGTACGTCAGAGGTGCTCCAATGGGCAGACGGGCAGCGGTTTGGTCAACGTGCTGGATAAGTGCACGGAGAACGAGCCTCCGTGGAGTGGTTCGGAGGTAGGAAGGCAAAGTGGCCATACCCCTAAACAGGAAGGTAAGTGTCATGTCGTTGTCACGCCGCATCCGTCAGCCAATTCAAATCGACATAGGTATCAAAATAACAGGCTTTGGAACCACCAAATCCAGGATGCTACGCTAAATACAAACATGACGATAATAATCTACCAGGGAACCAGGGAACCATTACAGACTCGAAGTGGTATAGCAGTCGACCGACTATAGTTCGGCTTCGTCCCCGAATGGGTCCCAATCAAAGGGCTTGTCTTCAAAGATAGGGTGTCGTTTCTCACCCTCCGCTAGCTGGTCCTCTTCTTCGTCGGACAAGCCGGCGTCCTTCATGCCGTCTTTCGTCAACTTCAAGAGTCGCTTTCGCTCGTAATCAATACGTCGACGCGTCGACGGTTCCGTCGGAAAAGGGGTGACCGGATTTGAGGAGATGATGAATGGAGACGATGACATTTCGTAGAGTGGTAGCGTGGAAGACGACTAGGCAGGATTAGCAAGCGACTGTGGCTGTGCCATTGAGCGTACCATATCGGGGTCCAGCTCGCCTTCGGCATCTTCGTCCTCGTCTTCGTCCTCGACCTTGCCTCGTGCGGCGCGCTCTTTTTCTTCTTCAGTTTTCAAATATCTCTCAAATGCCCCGAGTCTATTCCATCGCACGGTCTCGATGGAGCCCAGTCGAAGGGTTCCGTCCGGGTTGGACAGGGAAAGAGACGCATTGGAGAGGAACACAAAAGGCAGGTTGCCAACACCTTTGCGTCCCTGGATCTTCTTCGTGTTCACAGTGATATGTACTTGTATGTCTGCATTGTGATGCTAAGCGTATGTCAGCTAGCCTGCGCGCCGGCCAAGTGCGAGATTGCCCACATAGATGATTCCTCTTGTGAGGTCGCCACCTTTCGGCCATACCTTGGTGAGGGCAAAGTCTTCCTCGGCCTCCCACTTCCACTCCACACCTGCGCCATCGTCGAGCCAGAGACTATCTTCCCAGTTGTTTCCAGGATAGTGATAAGGGTCACGCACGGTGGACGCCTTGGCCCACGTCTGCGCATTCTTGATCTGACCCGCGATGCCCACCTTGATTTTCCGCTGTATCTCGAAGAGGTGGCCCGGACCTTCCGACTCGACCTCCTTTCCCTTAGTTGCAGACGTCCGACGTGTCGTCCTCCGCAGGCGGTGCGACTCGACAATTTCGGCGTCCTTGGCGGGATCGAAAACGTATTCAATGACTTTACGAAGGTGTGCGAGGGTGTAGTTGAGGGGCACTTGGACGATGCGATATATGCCGTCTCGATCGACGTCTCGGCCGTCGACGCGGGGATGGATGAACTGGAATCGGAGGGGGAGATGCTTGGAGAACGAGGTCGGGCGAGGAAGGGTCGTGCCCTGTGTCAGACGGCGGATGCGACCGAACGGGTTGGTGGGCGAGTCTGCCGGGACCTTCCAGCTGTAGGCTGGCGTGCGAGGCGTGGTGAACGCGGAGGACGACGAGGCAATGGGGGACGAGGGGGGGAGTGAGCCCGTCAGTTGACGTCTCTTCGGTCCACGGGAGGGCGTGTATGAGAGTGCGCTGGCGGGTTCATCGCGAGTTCGCTTGGGGGGCATGTCGTGGACGTGGCAAGACAGAGAAAGTTGTCTCACTCAACAACGCGCAAAACCCTCCTCCGATCACATGACTATCACATGACCGCGTGTCAGCCATGTCAGGCTTGGACCTCGAAGCTTGGCCTATGAATTTTGGCTACTATCACCATAGATGCTCTGTACGTCATTGATTCAGATTCGTCGGCTCGTCGTAGTGCCTGATAACTTACAATGACAGGTACCCTAGACGGCCGACCAGTTCTGCCCACTAAACTCATGAATCATCTTATCCGGCGTGAAGTATTTCCATCTGTGGTCTCGACTCTCCAGCTTGCGGTCAAGCACGTGCCCAACGAATCCCACAATCCGACCGCGACCACAGTAATGAATTGCATCAGGGCCGCTTCGAATTCTCGGGGTGGCCCGAGCGGAAGAATAACGACGCTGTGGTCCTCGTAACGGAACTTCGGCATTCGCATACGGTAGTCGGACTGCGCGGCCCCGACCCGAGGGTATGGATTCACCCCGAACAGTTTTTCTTCGATTCTGATGGAATCAAGAATAAGGGGTTTCGCACTGCCTCTCGCCATACTTGGAATGGCCGTCTTATCTTTTCAAATCTATGGATGGGTTACACGCTCGCTGTCTCATCGGAAAAAGTGTTGGTGGCTCACAATAGTGCAAGTGCAAGAGACACGCCGGTCTGCGTTTTCTAGTAATTGGGATGACTTCAGGTAATTCCTGAAGGGAAACTTGTATTCCGAATCATAAATGACTCAGCACGCAAGACAGGTAGCGGTGACCCGCAATTGGAGTGCAAGCCCCTGTCCGAAGTTCGCGCGTGTCTGATGGCGATGACTTTTGGAACCATCTTCTCGCCACTGTCAATATGCATCTTGCTTCTGCTGCGGGGAAATAGCATTTGCGCCCATCAAGTTGGATAAATCGTTATACCAGCATTGTAAGTGTTTCATTCGGCCTACGCATCTCCGGTTGATGTTCTGGAAGACCTGAGGTTTTTTCCCTACTCGCGCCCTCGGCGCTTGGAAGGGAGGTCATAACCGATGTTCGCTGGTTACTTTTGTGGATATGGTCTTGCTTTCCGAGACTCCCTATAAAGAAGCGATGGGTGACACCTACGCTATCCGACAGCGCGTCAGAACACATTTGGTCTCTGATCGACAGCTCGTTCCACGATGTCTACAGTTACTAAGCGTTCTATCTACCACGGCTGGTTGCCCCAGAATCGACAGGTTTACAAGAAATTCCTCAAGGTGCATGTCTGTGACACTCGCGTCCTCCGGGATGGGGGCCACAAGGCACCTGTTGCCGCTTTTGGGAAGGCGATCGAGAGCAATGAGGTCATGAAGGACCTCTTCGACCTGGTTTTCGATCAAGTTAACAAGGATCCCAAGGTATGGCACGACGAACGGCACAAAAACCATCAGCTGATTGTTCTTTCTTTCGCAGTGGCTTACCGCGGACCCGGATTACCGTGTCCAGGACCTGGAGCACTTGTTGTGCGCTTTAGATAGTATCATCGACCAGCCCCCCAAATACTTCAACGTCGTAAACGAACATGGCGTGGCTATCGGCGAGCCGCTCGCTGTGCCGATCTACCTCATCTTTGATATTCTCAGTAACACTTCCGCCGCCTACGACTTATTCCGTATGAAAGAATTCAATGAAGCGATGAAGAACCTGTTAAATAGCTGGTCCGACTTCCTCGTCTCAGACAAATCCAACACTTCACTCAACGACGGGCCAGAAGGGTGGTACAGCGAGGGTAGCATGGCCATGTTGGAGGCGGGCTTGGGGAAATTCTCCTTCCAAGACACTTATAAGGCAGATCCTGACACAGGAAGCTACGAATACAAGTCCTGGGATCGTTTCTTCATCCGAGAGCTCAACGCGACGGTACACGGGCAACCATTACGCCCCGTTCTTTTCCCGGGCTCCCTCCCCCTCCTCTACAACGCCTGCGAATCCACTGTCCTCCGTACCGCGACCAACGTCCAGCTCAACGACATGTTTTGGCTCAAGAGCCAGAATTACTCCCTCTACGATATGCTCGGCGGCAGAGACTACCCCGATCTCTCGGCGTACGCCAAAGACTTCGTGGGCGGCTCCGTCTTCCAGTCATATCTATCCCCCGCGGACTATCACCGTTGGCACAGCCCCATCCACGGCAGGGTTGTCAAGACCAAAGTGCTCGATGGTGCCTACTTCGCCGTGCTCCCCGACGAGGGCGCCCCGCCCTACGACACTGACCTCGAGCCGGGCGATCCCCACGGTGCCATGAACCGCTGCCAACCCTGGCTCGCCATGGCCGCCGCGCGCGCCGCGCTGATCATCGAGCCGCTCGACCCCGTCCTGCCGATCAAGCGCGTCTGCTTCTTGGCCGTCGGCATGGGCGAGGTATCCACCTGCGAGATCACCGTCAAGGAGAACGCCGAAGTCGAGATCGGGGAGCAGATGGGGATGTTCCACTTTGGAGGGTCGGCATACGTGCTCGTCGTTCAGCCCAAGGAGGGTTACGAGGTCGTATTTCAGGATCTCAGCGAGACCCCCGTGAGGCCGGGCCAGCACCGCTGGCTCAACTCGGTCATCGGCCAGGTTTGGGAGAAGCGCGTCAAGTAACGGTCAGTCCACTTCTCAGTATGTTCAATCGCGAGTGGTGCGTCATTTTGATCGGGAGCCGCATTCTGTACGATGTATTAGTGATTGAAATAACAAGAATATAAATATTTGACTGCTCGACTTGTAGGTGAGCATCAGCGCTCGGTGGGACCGCAATCTGCAGACCGCGAGACCAAATGACGCTATCGAGTCCCTACAGATGTGTAAGATGAACGAACAAGGGCCCGAGGCGTGGGACACTCTGAATTTCGATCGTACAGCCAAGTTTGTCATTCCCGATGTGTTCGACCGTAAGTCTCGGGCGCAACTTAGGTATCGATGCCTCGGGTTTGATGCGACCTTCTCGATCAGTAGCTGCGTTCTATTGAATTTGCTCAAATGTGCAACTCTGATCGCAGTGAATGCCAAGCGTAAAATTGTACACGTCGTGACGCCAAGGGATTACAGAAGACATGAAAGATGAGAAGCAATAATGACCGTTAAAGATGATGTTGTCGTCAGAGGAGAATAAAAGGCCGATGGATACAAAAGTGGAGGATGCCGTGTCATATGCATAATGTCTGTCGCCTGATTAGCGATGTGTATGAATGAGAAGCTACAGATTCCGCTGTGGTTGATTTGAATCAGATGACTTTAAATGTGAAAAAAAAAGCTCACTAAATGATGTCAGCCGATGGTGGCTCAAGTTTCGACTGAGATATCCGAGGCTGCTAGTCTAATCTAGATGCCTATTGATCCCCGGACCATACCAACCACGTCCAGTGCATTATTCACAATGCGCTCCATAGATCCTTCTTCTCGCGCAGGTCGAAGCCTCGTCCATCGGGGCGCAATCGAGGGAAGCAATTGCAAACTATTCCAAATCAACAGTGTCTCCTCAGCGCTTGGACGGTCCTTTGGACTTGGCTTCGTCATTAAGCCAGCTAGGTCACCCAAGATTTCCATGCCTTTAAACTCCTGCGTAATATGAAAACTCTACAAATCATAAGAAACGAAAAGCTCACGTCGACGATCGTAGTTTGATAAACATGTCCAAGGTGGTAAATGTCCAGCCTGAACGGGTCATAAGATAATCCAGAGAGTTGCTCTGGAGCCTGGATTCTGCCAAGTTTTCCGGTCACGAGACGATCCAGTTGCTCTGGAGAGAATTGCGTCGATAAACCGAAATCAATGAAGTGGTATTTAATCTTTGCTTCGGAACGTCTGCGACTAGGACAAAGATCGTCTCTTCCATTGCGAGCTAGCCAGGTGTTCATGGGATGCCAACCATTGTTGTAAAGATCAGAGGCATCCATCAAGATGTTTTCAGCGGCACAATCACTATACACCATTATAACCGCACCCTACTTGGAAGGCGTGAAGGTACCCACCGGTGTGCAACGTTTTGTGCATGGATATATACGAGACCCTGAACTTGGTGGTTAAAAAAACGCGGGAAAGAAAGTAACGAGACTGGCTTCTAGAGTCTGATTCACGAAGTCGACGACTTCCCCGTACGAGGTGAAATTTGGCTCGTTGAATGGACGCAGAACTGGCATGACGATGTATTTATACCACGGATCTCGGTCGTCGGAAAAGGAAGATAGAATAGGGACACAGTGATTCCGTTCATTCAGGAGTCTCTCCGAAGATCCCAGACGCAAAGCAATCTTGAGTTCACGGGGGTGGGTTCTACAGTCAATCCGTTTGATGAACACGTCTTTTCTATCCTGTTCTTGTGTGGCATCAAGAAGAGCACCTTTCTGGCGCGTTAGAGCGTGAGTATATAATACAATGGACACAAGCCACCCGACTAACCCACTGAATTATACTGTCTTCAAATTGAGTATAGAGAGGGTCAACAGTGAATTTCCATGATGGTTGCCAGTCGGGGTGGTATCGCGATCGAAGAATGTAACCCTTTCTCTTGAAAAAATGATACCTGTCTCGCCAAAAGATTTCACGATCCTCTAGCTTGTCTGGAGTATATTCGACTTGCGCCCGGGCCATGTCTGGCCCCACGAAAGTCCGAATGCCCACGGGCAACCCACGAGAGTGTGGTAATCTCCGACACAGCCACAGCACCGCTGTCTTTACTCTCGTCAACTCGTTTTGTTGCCTCGTGTCGATGTCGATGGTCCTCGAGCCTTAAGGTCATGGCGTGTGTTTCTACACAGGATGTTAGCGTTATAAGAGCTGAAAGCTTGCGGTCTCCACTCGACAGACCTGCCACATTTTTTGCTGGCGTCATGAGCGTCACCACCTTTTCCTTCTTCTCTAATATTTTTGGATTCGTCGTGGCTGCTATATCGCTGTCCGCATTTCTCATCAACCTATGTCGATCGCACCTCCCCAGCAACAGGATCAAAGAATTGGAGTCCTTGATGGAGCAAACGGAGACGGTCTTCAACAAAGCTGTTGAAGATGGGTTTCTCACTGAAACCACTTTCGTTCAGCAGACAGGACGACATCTATTGATGTAACGCGCTTCGCATGATGTTATGTTCCTCCATAATGACTATGGTATCCCACAGGCTGAGGACGATGACATGCCGTTTGCAATCTCGAGCCTATAACGCAACCACTCTAAGCCAGGATTACCTCGAGTTCCTCAAGGGGACTTCGTCATCCATCGGAAGTACATGTCAATCCCTCAAGAAGCTAAGAGCCCAAGTCATTGTCCGTGTGTTCATCTTAATTTCGATGTCCTCTGACGTTTGTCTGAGCAGACATCCAGTGAGGAAGGACGCCTCAGACTCATGGAGTTCAGTTCAGTCTCTAATATTCATTCTCTTCCTGCTCTCCTACACAATGATGTCCATGGCCACCGGTACAGTGTGTTGTCCCCCGCTGACACACCTCGTCCCAATTCATGTCCCCCCACACTCTCAGGGTGGAAATCGTATCCTGCGCAGGAAAATGGTGAGCGTCACTCGCTCGAAACAGGACTGCGATATGAGCATACTTTCTAAAACATCAACAGATTCATTCGGTGATTACACGGACCCGGACGTAGGGACAACTGACACACAGTCATGTGTATCAGCTATCCATGCATCGGTCACTCTTCAGCCTGGAATTGGGGTATTGTGAATTTTATTAGCATGTTCCATTTTTATTCACAGCCAATTATACATACTTGATGCTTTGGGAATACTGAATGTGCATTCACTACTCCGTGGCGTCGTACACAAACATCCCAGATAGTTGTGTGATAAGATATAACTGTTGTCAACTAGGATATTCGAACCAGATATGCTCCCACGCATAGAGCTCGGGAGGCAGTCTACCCCTGTGTCTGAGAAGTCATTCGATCGCGAGGGAGACGAAGAGACCGACTCTGGTGATGGGGTATACGACAACGCCCCCCTTTTCGAAGTGTACGGCGTGCAAACGAGATGTGACGTGCCCGTCGGTACATCGGAACGGATATTTAAGAACGACGCTCTAGGAATCCATCGAACTATTTTCTGCCGGGTGGACGCTCTTCACAAGCTTGGAATCCGAATAGAATTTCATTCGAAGCGACATCAACGGGTGGGGTGAGCAATGTCTGTCGAACATTTCGTTCGACATTTGGTGCAGTTCCGAGCGAGGATGTCGCTTGCCGAGCGTGCGGAAAACAAGAGGGGGGCAGCAATATGGACAGGGGGTAAGGTCCACATGCCCCAAGGACCGGGTGTCGATGTAGGGGCTGGGGAAAGCGACTCGGTCAATGCCGATGATCGACCGATTATCTGACCTGTACAAACATCCTTGCGAAGTCCAACAGCCGTCCCCGTCGCGGACATCATCTTTTCAATTAATGACGACGACACGAATGGTTTGTGGGCACGTTTTTTTCACGAAGGGACACGGCGACCTCATACCACCATGAGTAGAAAGATCAAACGATTCCAAAAGCGGTCCGCCGGCATCTAGCACAGAGAACTGAAGATGACGGCCGGGTGTGAAAATTATTGGTCATGGCATAGAGATCTTCCAGAATAATACCCTGTGAGAGTGGGTGGGAGAAGCTTGGGTTCCTAGGATTTAACTGCAACGTTTCAGTGGGGAATCACATGCTCGGGAAAGGGATGGGGTTGCTCAAGATAAGCGCCAACGGACGTAGACGCGTATGTATGGAATACCTTGTGTGGACTGGGGATTTAGTGGTAGATTTGTTCAAAGCGCCTGCAGGCCCGAAAATCATCCAAGGTGGTTCGTCGACTGCAATTCTTCATGTAAGTGAAGAGGTACCCGGCTACAGAGAGTGTGGTATTCACGTTTCCAGGCGATGATGGTGCGCCGGGACTCATCTATCATGAACCGGTCAGTCTTCTTGGAGAATACCGTGACATTTCTCCCGCACAAATAATGACGGTCAGATTCAGATTGCTCACCTCGCCAGGTCTCACTGGCAGGACAGGATTCGTGTGCTGTAGTGTAGTCCAGAGGATACTTGAAGACCACAAGACTATGGTTGCCTTTGCTATGTCGACTCAAGACTACTTAGTTCAACGCTTCGTCTCAGGTCAAATCCCAAAATAGCAGGCGCTTGACAGGGGTAAACAAGGATGGCGTTATCGTGACGAATTCCACAACCACGGTCACGGCTCACCCGACTCAGCGCACGCCCGTGGAACCACGGAAAGGAATCATGGGTCGTCCGAGATGATCCAGATTAGTGGACACGGGACGATTCCGTCCGAGAGTTCTGTTGCACCTTGACCACCATGACGGGCGATCATCCCGATGAAAGACAAAGAAGATCCGTTAGACCTGTCGAACTCGTCGCGGACGTGTGGTTCATCATTATGGGCCTCATTTCGCCGTCGGACGTCATCCATTTGAGCCATGTGAGTATCCGTACTGCAATGATCGAGTCGGAGCGACTGACACTCGTATCAGACTTGCAGGACGCTCTTCGAGTACTCTCAGTATCACCATGTCTGGAGCAGGGCGCTCGCAAAACACCGTTTCCTACCCAGGAGTTTTCCACACCTCTGTCGCGCCTCGACGGGTGTCATCCAGCGCCAACTCGTCATCACCGCTCGCATTGATGCCGCATTTTCCAGAGGCGCTCTCAAGCCCATCCGGAGTTACTCATTCCCGCTTGAATTTCCTGGCATGTTCCAGGGATTGAAATTTGTACCTGGCGGCGACTGGCTTGTACTGCTATTTCACAGCCGAACGCTCAATCCTGCGCGGCATTCGAACATATGTTTATTCAAACCGCCGATGATGGAATCGAGCGCGGCAGACACGACGAGTGCTTCAGTGACGTTACAGAGCGAGTGGTGTTGGTTACATCTCGGTCCGAGAGACGGTCCATACAAGTCCTCGCGAGGAGACAATCTCATACTTTTACGGACGTTCGTAAAGAATGAGTAAGTCATTTCCTCCTATCCCGTTGCAAACCTATTGAAATCTGGGTCATTGCAGGCGGACGTTTGCAATTTGCCACCTGGATACGGTGACGCCGTCAGTCAAGATTGCGTTCATGGTCCATACCACCATACGGACCAGGAATTATGTGGTTGCAGGGGATTACCTCATTTATGGGTGGATCACAGATGACCGCAGGCACATGCTCCGAATTATGAAGCTTAACGCAGATTATACCAAGCTTGACAAGGATGTGATTGCAGAGATTGACTGTCCTCCAGGTAATGATGGGAGATTAATGGTAAGTCTGACTACTTGCAGGATGTCGGGTGACATACGCCATTTTCCTTCAGGTGCGGTATGACTTGCGGCTGTCTGGGAAGCGACCCAGGTTATTGCTTATCACAACGCGACTGATGGCCGCGTATGATATTTCCGATACCGCTTTGACGTCTGGATGTCAGTCTTCTCCGTTGAAACTGCGGACTGTATGGGAGTATACTCCAGAAAACGTTTCTTTCGGTCGAATACTCCGCGTTTTCCACGAAAGCGCCATTGTAACGTCATACGAAGGCAAGGTTAGGTTTATTTATCCTGAGATAGACAATCCAGAGCCCGATGCAAAAACGATAGCCACCTACCAAGTATGCGAGCGTTTTATTTGCGAGATGGAGGAGATCTTGACTGACGCCATCATACTTAGTTTACCCCCGCGACACCATACAGTGCCAAATACCCTACAGTCTTGACCTCACAACGGATATTCTGGCCACTGCGTTTTCCCCATTCGCACCCTGTCTCCTTGGGGACAAAACACCTTATCGAGGCAGCCATGCTTCCTACCCAAAGTGAAGGAGAGTGCAAAATCGATAAGGTACTCGTTGATCATGATGAACTGGCTCCAGAAAAGAGGAGCCTGTCGTATGATGCGCAGGATTGGGACGAGTTATCTGGGAAGCTCTGTGTCCGCCACGTGAGAAGCAGGTATCCTCATGAATTTTCTTGGCGAAAGACAAGCTGGCACATTACTATCATGGAGATGGTGTAAGCGCCTTCGTTGCATGTACTCGTTCTGGATTGTTAGCCCTGTAAACCAGTTTGATGTCTTGTGGCTACTCTGCTCCAGCGCTGCTAGCGTTTGCATGCCCACATTCACTGAGCGAGAGCTTTGGCTGTCAGTTTGCAGTTCATCACGACCGATTCCAACCAGACCAACCGAACAAACGTGTTCCCGATCTGGGACTATCATGTCATCGGTTTCAGGTCCGTCCAGTAGGGTCCAATTCGCTATGGACACTCCGATGACGTTTTGCACCCTCGGGTACCTGGAAGACAGGAAAATACGAGATGAAATATCTCCTTTGTGGGGCGAATGATATGTATTATTCCATCGGTCTGCAGAAGACGATCTTTTACACAACTATTTCTGCATGCAGGGTAGGAATTGATGGTTCCTACTAAGTCATCGTCTTTGGCATCCCCGTCTGGCTGAGGGCAGTTCGAGTAGTATCACATTTTCTCACCGCGACTTTCAAACAGGGTTGCTTGAAGTGCGCCGAGTACGTGTTGTGAATCATCGGGAAAAATACCATTCAACTCTGGGGGAAAGGATCGTCTGTCAGGGGTCCCAGAAATGTTCCATAGCCGTCCTGTCCTGTTCATGTTCATGTTTCACTGGAGTTCTCGGATCTCGGGCCGGGCTTAGGGGCTCAACGATCATGACACTACTCTGACCGTAGTCCGCTGACATTCACGGGTACCTGCTAAGGGTACCAACATCGGCGTAATAACGGTGAATAGCAGGGTGCAAACGAAATGCTCAGACCAAATCAGATGATCATAGCTTCTCTGGGTAGTTACTCTGTCACGTTGATGTCGAGTTCAACCGATCGACGGAATTGCATGCGAAACATCTTACCATTACAAAACTCATGCTATCGAGTACCTGGCAGCACCCTGAAGACGATAGCCCTACGCCTCGACTGCACAGCGAGCTTATCCTGTCATGTTAAAGCCAACGGCGATAACCAGGAACCGCATCAGCCTGAGCGAGGACAGTTTCTGAATTCTGCTACATGTACTCACAATGGGAGGTTAAATAACTAAACCAGAATTTAAAAAATCAACGGGGTAGAACTGCGGGATGCCAAAACATGGGTCAGCGGTACAGCGCGGAAGGTGACCATGAGTGGAGCGCACTCAATAAGGTTGTACTAAAGCAGTCAAACGAAGAAGATTTAGTATGGGGAAATTCAGGCCGAGACGACGACCATAGCGGGCGAGTGGAGCGCCTCGTCGTCTGGAGGCTCATCTTCGAAATCAAGCTGCGGAGAGCAGGCAGGACAAATTAAAATACTGTATCTACGGAAGAAATATTGCGCACTTGGTCATAGATGACGCGGATGATCAAACTACAGCTGGGACAGGTCGCGATGTCCTCATAATTTGCGAGTTGCTTCCGAGAGATCTCGAAACGGTCACCGCAGGGGCAAGGGTAGTGATAGACACCTTTTTCATCATCCCAGCTCATATCCTCGATTTCGATCTCGTCGTAGTACGCCCCCATTGTCAACGAAAGGAAGACGAGGTGGTGGTCGTCTGTGCAAGAGATCTGAGTCAGCCAATTACATCGAGGTGGCTGTGAGTTCGGCGGAAGGTGCCGCTTTCCTTTGTGCTCAGGCTATTACTATGTCCTTCGAGTCGCCAAGAGTCCAACGGCCCAGGACGGACATTGGAAATTTGGGGTATGCAATGTATCCGCGGACTGCGTGCATCGAACGTAACGTGGATCCATGACGACTCGCCGCTACTAGTCAATTGCGAAACGGCCCTTCCTGTCCACTCGGCCACGATGTCCCTGAGGTTCGCCGCGGTCCGGGTGGTCCGTCAAGAAGAAATATCATCTCTATGGTCGTATACCTACTGACAAAATTTTACCGTTCATAATTTCGGGCTTCCAGTAGCCCGCGTCACGAGTTGTGTTCACAGATACACAGTACACGACTCCTGCGGCTTGCTATCTTCGCAAGAACAAGGTCGAATGTATGTAAATTTCTTTTATGGCCAAATCGACTAACGTACTCAAGATGAGCGTGTTTTGGTCAGTGTCTCATAACATGGGGGACTTGGCATGACCAATCGACCTGCCAGGCGACGTTATTGGTGGCGTTGCGATCATCGTCGCAGTTGTGCGATAAGGTGGGTAATGTTGCGGACAAGGTTCTTCGGCTGCTACTCCGAAAAAGTATGCTATAGCGTCTTTTCCCAAAAGCTCTCCTATTCGCACTCGCACAAGACTTATATACAGCATGGACCAAAGGCTTTACTCCATTCTTTCTTCCTCGCGGCAAAAAGATGTCTTCTTCCTCGCGGAATTCTGTCGTCTCCAAGGACACGACCATACCACCAAATAGTGTCAACAACGAGACGTCTTTATCTTCTCCTCCAGCGGTAGCAGAGCCAGAGCAACCGGAAGGCGGCATGGAGGCTTGGTGTACGGTGTTCGGAGCGTAAGATCAGGATCAGTTGGTTTTTTCATGCGCATTTACCAACGTTCAATAGTTTTCTTGCCCAGTTCTGCGGATTCGGGCGAGTGGCGAATAGTCAACTTTGTTCCCTGCGACTTACACCCAACAGGTACACGACTTCCTTTGGTGTATACCAAGGTGCGATTTCCTTGAACATGCCTGCGAATATTCGATCACAAATTATGCAACTAGCTTTTTATGCTCAGCAGTACCTTCAGAGCTCGAGCTCGTCAACTATCTCGTGAGTAAAATTGGCCGTATCTCACTACATGGTTGATTGAATCCCTTGCAGATGGATCGGAAGCTTGGCCACATTTTTTGTAACTGCGATCGGCCCAATGTGCGGCCCACTGTTCGACAATGGATATTTGTGAGGCTGGTACAAACTCATTTATTCTCATGTCTTATTATCACTGTTAGCCATCATGTGTACATCGCTGGTGCCGTCCTTCAATCACTCTCCATCTTCGTGTTGTCCCTAGTACATCCAGGACAATACTACTCGGTACGGTTCTGTTAGCATGTATGCTGCATTGAATAACTGGATCCTCGGGCAGGTCTTGTTTACTCAAGGCCTTTTGTCTGGTATCGGCCAGGGGCTGATGTATGTCCCAAGCTTCGCCATTCTTTCACATCACTTCAAGCGTCGGCGGACAACCATGATGTCCATCGTAAGCTCAGGTGTCCCACTCGGTGGTATCGTACATACCATCATGTTGAACCACTTGTTGAATGGCCCAATTGGATTCAAGACGGGCGTGCGGATCAGTGCCGCTTTTATCACCGTGTTATTGTCTATCTCATGCCTCCTCATGCATACACGGTATAGCGCCGTGCGTGGTGAATCGACCACCCACAATTTCTGGAAGTCTACGAAAAAATGTTTCACCGAAATACCTTCCCTCTTGACAATCATCGGGTACGACCATATCAGCACCTTTCCTATCACTGGATTGTACTCACGCGACAGTTTCGACCAGGTTTACTCTCTTCCAGGTCGCCTACATGTACCCTTTCTTCTATTTTCAGCTGGACTCCCTCAGACATGGCCTGAGCGCATCATTTGCTTTCTACTCCGTACGTCGCCAATTCACCGAAGGAACAGACAGATACCAACGGACCATGTAGCTTGTTGTCATCGACGTGGGTAGTCTTGTTGCTCGGTTCCTCGCTGGCGCCTTGCTCCCATTTATAGGGGTCATCGACCTTACCATCCTGACGAGTATCGTGTGCGCTATTTTGATCATCGGTATGATCTGGCTGGATTCAATTGCAAGTGTGGTGACACTTGGGGTGTTGTATGGACT